>SKCR01000039.1:0-135680 GCA_019454045.1 Zanthoxylum bungeanum
CGTATTGAAGAGATCATATGATATTTTTGTACAAAGTTGGATTTCCAAACAAAGCACATTTGTCTCACTAACTTTTTAATTATACTAATAGATGTATGGCATCATTTGCTATCAACCATGTGTTTTTTGTTTAAGATATCTCATATATATTTGGTTTGTGATAGATGTAAACCATAAACTAATGGTGTTACTTCTAGACCAAAAATAGTTGAAATCACCAAGATCTTTTAGAGCATAGAAGTTACTGAGCATATGATTATGGATTCAATAAGTCTGGAATTGGACCCCGTAACAAGTATATCATCCATATAAATAAGAATGACTATTAAGTGTCATTCTGTATGTTGAATAAACAAATAAGAATATGACTTTGAAGCGCTAAAACCCCATTTAACTAATGAACTCTTTAGTTGATCATACCAAGCTCTTAGAGCTTGCTTGAGTCCATACATGGCTTTAATTAGTTTGCCACATATGAGGGATGAACTTTATCAATAAATCTTTTTGGTTGATGCATAGAAACCTCTTCTAATAATCTTCCATTCAGAAAAAATTATTTATATCCAACTGTCTCATTTCCTAATGATGCATGCTGCTAAGTTTAATACAATTTTGACTGTACAAGGCTTGACTACAGAACTAAAAGTCTCAAAGAAATCAACTTCATGTGTTTGATGAAACCTATTTGTAACCAATCTAGCCTTGTTCTTGAAGATGCTCCCATAAGGATTGTATTTTATCTTGAACACCCACTAATTACCAACTATTTTTGGAGTTGCTTCTACTGGAACCAATGTCCATATTTGATTCTTCTGCAAAGATTCAAACTCCTCTTTCATAGAAACGTACCTGCAATGCAAACTTGGCGCTAGCTGGGTCAATGTCTTGAGCATCAGCAACATAGGTTTTTAGTTTAAAAATTCCTCTTTTGGATCTTGTGATCATCTGATGTTGAGATGGATAACTTGTTTGTTTTGAAACTGGAGCTTGAAGAACAACATTACTACTATCTGATTATGTTGTTCTAAAGGCACCAGAATTGCTATTTATAGAGGATGAGATGTTAAAATGAGAACTGATTCCTAGGAATGAGGAGGGTGATGTAGACTATAGAGCATTATTGTCATTAGCTGTTGAAGAAAATAGAGGAAATTACGAGGATCCACCAGCATGGACTCATAGTAGGTGATCTTATTAAGAAAATGTGTCAAAGTAAAAGTCAATCTGTTCATAATATAGTTGCTTTTAAACTGCAAGAAACTCTTCCGAAGAGTTTCTATGATCATGGTAACCTGGCTACGCTCATCAGTACGAGCTTCATGATTTCGATTGTGTTGAGATAGGTCATCATCTTCAAGACGTGCTTTCGAACTGATGTCCATTTCTTCTTCCTCAGCACGATACTTTTTTGAAATTTCAAAGGTATCTGACTTGTGCTGCATTAGGTAAAGATACCTATATCTTGAATAATCATCAATAAATGTGTCAAA
Organism: Zanthoxylum bungeanum; assembly: GCA_019454045.1. Classification (NCBI taxonomy): domain Eukaryota; kingdom Viridiplantae; phylum Streptophyta; class Magnoliopsida; order Sapindales; family Rutaceae; genus Zanthoxylum; species Zanthoxylum bungeanum. The sequence goes on from SKCR01000039.1 coordinate 1,491, forward strand.
GTATTCATAACCACCTCGGGCCCTTACATTCATTGGTCCACAAATGTCCAAATGTACTTACTGAAGTGGTTGACTGACTCTTATATCTTTTCCAGTAAAAGATCTCTTGGTCAATTTTCCTTCTAGATAAGATTCACAGACTAGTAAAGTTCCAAGCTTTAACTGGTTTAAAGCTCCATTATTTATCAACCTATCTATCCGGTCAAAGCTAATATGATCAAGTATAAGATACCACAGATATGTGTCATCATGAGAAATCTTTTTCCGTTTTGCTTTAGGTTTCTCAATCTTAAAGATCTCAGTGTTGAGCAGTGAACTATGTGTTAACGGTCTTAACATATATAAGTTGTTCTCTGAGTTTCCTGTGCATATAGTCAATCTATTTCTAGCAATAATAACTAAATTTTTATTAAATGAAATAGAAAAACCATCAGCCAAAAGTTTAGAAACATAAATCAAATTCCTGTGAAAACCAAGAATAAATAGCACATTTTTCAATTGTAAATAACTACTATTTAAAAAATTTAAAACCGAAACTCCCACCACTTTAGCTAAAACGACATCCACTGTCTCGACCCTCATAGTATAGTCACCTTCAACAAGGTCCCTCCATGAGTCAAGTAGTTGCAAATAAGAACAAACATGGTCATTGACTCCAGAATCAACAATCCATACAGATTTATCATCCTCCACTAAAAGAGACTCAATGACAAGTAAATCACATTTACCTGTAGCCTTCTTCTCTTTCAGCTCAACAAGGTATTTAGGACAGTTCCTTTTCCAATGTCTATCCTTGTTGCAATGGAAACATTTCCTTTGGGATTGGCATCCTTGGAGCTTCTCTTATTCTTCTTCATGGGCTTTGTCTTAGCTTTCTCAGCACATTTCTTATTTGTCTTCACAGATTTAGAAGATTCGGTAACATTTACCTCTCCACTGGGCTTACGAGGATCCACCAGCATGGACTCGTAGTAGGTGAGCTCATTAAGCAACTGTGTCAAAGTAAAAGTCAACTTATTCATAACATAGTTGCTTTTAAACTATAAGAAACTCTTTGTAAGAGTTTTCATGATCATAGTCACCTGGCTACATTTGTCAATACGAGCTCCATGAGTTTCGGCTGTGTTGAGATAGGTCATCATCCTCAAGACATGCTCTTGAATTGATGTCTCTTCATTCATCCTTGTAGTCATCACCGAGAGCATAACCGCATGACGTTGCCGCTCTGAAGGCTGTGTAAACATACCCTGCAAAGACTCCATCATCAAAGATATTGTATCTATTAACTCATGCTTTGCAGAAGAACCTCAGACATCCCTGCTAGCATGTAGCAACAGGCTTTTCATTGGTCGCGACCCATTTTTGATAGGTATCGCGCACAACTTGGCCAGAATTTCTGGCTGGCTTGAGAGGACATTCCTCCGTCGGGACAAACTTAAGGTCTTCATAGACCAAGATGGAGTTCATTTTACTTTTCCATTTTACATAGTTTTCTCCCATTATTTTTTCATTTGATGAATTGAAATTATTAGAGAAATTTTGGCTAAAAATAAAATAAACATGCATTTTAATATTCATTCATCACCTATCAAAATCATCAAAATATTTAGGCATAAAATTAAACATGATACATGTACCAAATGTTGCACAATTATGACCCATAGCGTCACTATTTGTACAGATCATGGTGTTGTTGTACAAATTAACTATGTGACAAAGGAGATTGCACTCTTATCATTTGTGATTAGATCACCAAGATATATAAATGATAAGAGGTCCTAATGATTTGTTCCTGGATTGAGAATGATATGAGACAGTTTCAGTCCACGAAGGATAAATCATTAAATATCCCTAGTCAGAGTATTATCGAGATTGGACATCGATAAATACGTAAAAGACTCGTATTACACTTATGCGCGTTGTGAGGGCATAACAACATAGTTCTCATATATTTGGGTATAGGATACTCATGCAAGTGTTATAGGAGGTTGTGTTTTACCGATGGTACGGGAAATAGCTTTGCTCTGGATAGACCCCCTCAGAATTCCATTGGTATTATGACTATGTGTCTATGGAAGTCCGAAATCAGGGTAGGTGTATTTGGTCTTAACCTGAGACTTGCACCGCTAATACTTACGATAATCAATATACTTTGGTTTTGGTCGTCCAGGGCTTTAACCGGTTTCTGTGTACGCCTCTTCTGGGTATATCAAGAATCGTAGTGTGTTGGGTGTGATGTCAAGACAGAAGTATCACTTCAGTCATATGGAGATGATGGTCACGTAGGATACGGTACTAGTACTCTTATGTACTGCAGTCATCGGGATAAAATGACAATGTCAGGTTTATCCGATTATAGAGACTAGTTACCAGACATCCGACATGTGCTTCGTACGGGGCAGACACAATTCCAGCCCCAGGCCTAGCACGTGATCATCCGATACTGGATCGACATACGCAATACTATGTATACTACGCCTGATATAGATCATTATTCCTGTAAGGATATTTCTGGAGAATTGGGTAGGCATGGTGCTTTGCTAGAAGCCAACCTTGTCTTGTAAATCGGTACAAACGTAGTACTAGGTACTTACGTGTTCGGATAGTCCGACGTCAGAATTTACTGCCAACATATCTGGGGATCTCATGGGTCGCTTCCCGAAGATTCACCGATGACGTATGACTCGCACTTTAATTAATCTGGGATTAATTAGACGAGAGAGAAAATTAATCTGGGATTAATTGCGGAGATATTTTATCTGGGATAAAATATCAATTAAAGATAGATAATGATTAATTTGGAATTAATCGATAAATTAATATATTCGATATATTAAACGAAATTGGATTTCGACGCGGAATTAAAATCAGATTTTAATTCGGGCGAACGAATTAATTTAGAATTAATTTGTTAGCGACGTGAATAGTGATTTCGCTAGGCAAAATCATTTAATTACGTCGCAACGGAAAATTCGTTAATTTGGAATTAGCGAACCCGAGCCTAGGATTGTTTGCGAACGCATTCGCATTTCGAATTCGAGTGCGGCACGCAAGTCAAATCAAGCGTCAAATCATTAGTCACATCAAGCGTCAAATCACATGTCACTTTGAGTGATGTGACAATTGATTGATTGATTGATTTATGTGACTTGATGGGAGTTGATGGAAATCATTTAATGCTTGACTTTTTGGAAAAAGGAAATAAATATTTGTTTATTTGTTTTTTGAAAACAAATACTAATACAATTTTTGTATCAATCAACACCACTCTCTCTCTTTCTTTCATCTCTCTCTCTCGCCCAACAAAGGGGCTGTTTTTGTTCTTCTTTTCTGGTAAAACCGAGAGCAATGGGAAAAAAAGTGTGGGAAATTTGTGGCAAATTTCTTGAGAGCTAGCACTCCGAGAGACATGCGAAGGTGATAGGGAAGTCCACCCACAAGCTTGGATTCATCTCACAAAGCTTGGAGCTTGATGGAACCTTGCAAAGCCGAAAATGGAGAGCCCAGTTGCAGCTCACTGTCGTGACTTCTCAAAGTCAGAAAATGAATTTTTTTCGTTGCCGCGTCGCTCAACTGATCGATGTGAGTATTCCGCAACTATCTCGTTGTTATTCACACTTGTTTCATGCTTGTTTAATGATCTTGGGAAGCTTAGAGAAACCCAACACCAAGTATAATAAATTAGAAACCTAAAAATAATTACTATGCCACAGAAATCTATCATCCTACAAATAAGTGTCACCGTATGGTAGGTCAAATATTTGCATGAAAGATTGAGACAATCTCAATTGATTAATATATGCAGGAATAACTATTATTCATATATTAACCAACCACCGTTGAATTTGATCAAAAACTTTGATTAACATTTAATCATTCCCTTGTGAGTGTAACCTGTTGTTTCAGAATTCTTGCACTTAACTAGTGAAGTACCGCCATTGGGTAGGTCAGTTCACTAGATACATCTAGAATTCCTATCCCCTCGGAATCCAAACTTGATATTGATCCAAAATAGACATCATCCGTAGGGGGATAAAAACAAAGCCGTCTAGAGGCGCCTTTTGAATCTCACATTTTCGAACTAACAACGGAGATCAAAGGATATATTGTAATATATCACTCTCTCACTCACTATTTAAAATTTAAAGGTTTCTACTTAAAATATTCTAATATTTTAATTCACTAGTGTCGACAAGATTATGCGCGGGTAAAATATAACTCAACTTTATTGGGGCAGTAGTGGAACCCCTAGGGTCGGATCGGTGCCTCGCGCAGCGGAAATGGGTCTAACCCATGGATATCAAGGATGGGTGTAATTTTAAAATATTTAATGAAATAATATATTCCATTACGAGTGTATAGGAAAAAATCGAGGCTGAATCGGAGTCCAGAAACTCAAAAACAAGGAAAACAAAATTCAGTACACACACGAATATGACGGATGTGCTACGGTGCACGCGCGCATAGTGCGTGGAAGCCCAATTTTTTTTAAAAAAAATTGTTTCTCAAATCAATTCCTCCAGCTCTCTTTCCAGAGAGCTGAAGGAATTACGGTCTATTACCCTAATTTCATACGGTCTTCCCTAAACACTTCAAAAATACTCAAAATTAATTTTTTAAATCAAAACCAACATCAACACAAGTTATAAAATAAAATTTAAGTTTTTCAAAATATCAAATATATTTTACAAAAATATAAATTTATTCTAAATACACATTTGCGTAAAATTTGAATCCAATACATAAACCAAATTAGAATCCCAATAAGAAATGTCTCGTGAACAATTATTGGTCACCCAAAAATTGTCAAGTGATTCTAGAATGGTAGCCATAGCTCTAAGCTTTAATCTAGTATTCCAAACTCTAATTTTATGTTTAAGTCTAACATAAATATTTTTACTCAATTGCAAGCATATTGTGTTTATACTTCCAAATTATCCTAACACAATTAATTTGCCTAATTTCAACATTATGTATCTAATACATAATTCAACACTATATGTCTCGCTAATGAAAAATATATCTTTTAGAGAATATCAAACTTACCTAGCAAGGTTGATTCAAAGATCCAATCTACTTCTCTTTGTTGAAATATTTGGAGAATTTCCAAGGATTAGCAAGCTTGATTCCAAGATCCAATCTTGATTCAATGCTAGCAAGCTTTACCCCAAGATCCAATCTTGATTTCTCCTAGATGAAATATTGTAGAGACCTCACAAAGCTTCTCTAAACACTTCTCTAACTTATTCTAATTTCTCAAATACTTGTTTGTATTTAGGATTCTCAAGCTTTTGTTTTGCTTAATTAAAACCGTCCCAAAGTTTGCTATTTATAGCAAAACTTAGGCAATTTTTAATTAATAAAAGTTGTAATAAATTTTCGTGTGGGCTTAATCCAATTTGTCCAAATATATATAATTAGGTGTGACTAATCTCCATTGTCTCCCACTTTGATTTAATCCAATTAAATCAAGACAATGATTAGGAAATCGATTAGTTAAATATTTGCCTCTTTGATTTAATCCAATAAGATCCAGCCAAAACCACATAATATTACATACTTACAATTACCATAATATCCTCAAATGTTAGAGATAAATATGATTTTACAATTAAGCCCTTGTATAATTATTGAATTAATCCAATTAGGTCAAAGTAACTAATCAATGTTATCCAATAACACTTGATTATCTTTAGTTGATAATTATAATATCGAATATTATCTTTTATCAAAATTAATCGGCTACCCAAGTGCTCAATGAGTACACATCATATGGGACTCTCGAAGTTCAGACACGTTCGTCATATAAGCCTAGCTAATATGTACGCAATTCGGCCACCTCTGAATTCGTGAAGAACACGAACCATATTTCTGAACTATACAAGTCAATGACATCATATATGTATAATCCCTCCGTCATAGGCTATCCGAGTTGTGCTTAGGAAACATAGAATACACAGTCAAGTTTCTGAGGCGCACATCTCATGTCGATATGTCCACAAATTGTCATAACCGATGTGATTCACCCTAGGTGATCGACTTTGGCCAAAGCTTTAAGAATCATGACTTTACTCACATGGATACCTAAACCCCTTATGGTACACATACAGGCCGATAGATCCTATCTTGCTTTGCACTTCATTAATGAGTGCATCGGTCCACACCCAACGAACATCCAGAGGCCAGACTATGAAAATTTTCTGACATATATGGCATTAAAGTGTTGAAGATCTCACACAAAATCAATGATATCCTATAGTCAAAGGATTACATATGCTACTCGACTCGAGGAGATTTCTATTAACGGTGGTGTGTACTTCCAACTACTAGGAATCACCTGTGAGTCATTCAATATTCGGTCCAACCAATACCCACACGTCTATACGAGTTTCCCAATCTCATGGTACATCGAGTTAAACCATTGGAACCTCTAATTCTAATATATGACATGTGCTAGTCTTCTAGGTTATAGGAATTTAACTGTATTCCAAAACAAATGACGAGGAATATATATACTTCAAGAATAATTTACAATAGTAATATTTATCCCAATGTCAGACCACCTAGTGTCCAATATTACTACAAGACTTTTCTAAGGTCGATGTCATATTTAGCATATATATACATCAAACTAATACACATAATGACAATACCATTAATAAGATATGAAATAAAAATGTAGTTATTTTATTAATAAATAATAAAATATATAATTCAGATTGGCACTCCAAGCACAAACTCCAATAAACGCCCACTTGCTTAGTGCCAATCTGGATGGTACCGTAGTCTCATCTCCTCCATATGTTTATCGAATAACTTAGGAGGTAAGACCTTTGTAAGTGGGTCTGTTATGTTGTCTAGTCCTTGAACCTTCAAGACAACTATGTCTATTTGTTCAATTATCTCTCTAATTACGTGGTATTTCTTTTCCACGTGTTTAGACTTGGAATGCGCTCTTGGCTCCTTAGCCTGCGCAATGGCTCCAATATTATCATAGTACAATAGGATCGAATCAGCAATACTAGGCATAATGCCAAGTTTTGTGATAAAATTTTTAATCCATAATCCTTCTTTAGCAGCTTCTGAAGTTGCTAAAGAAGGATTATGGATTAAAAATTTTATCACAGAACTTGGCGTTATGTCTGAAGCCGTTATAAATTCTGCCTCAGTGGTGGAATTAGCCGTTGAGCATTGCTTTAAACATCGCCAACTAACCGTACCACCGTTAAGGGTAAATATGTATCTTGATGTAGATTTTCTATCATCTGGATCTCCTTTGAAGTTAGAGTCTGTATAACCCTTAACTTGTAGCTCATCTTCTCCATATATCAGAAATGTATCTTTAATACCCTTAAGATATTTCAGGATATATTTCACGGTTGTCCAATGATCATTACTTGGATCAGATTGATATCAGGTGGTCACACTGACACTGAAACTAATGTCAGGTCTAGTACATAGCATAACATACATTATGCTTCCAATACAAGAAGCAAATGGCAAGTTAGACATCCTAACTCTCTCTTCCGCAGTTTGAGGTGTCATTTTCTTTTAAAGATGTATGCCATATCAGAAAGGTACATTTACTGCCTTGCAGTTGGTAAAACCGTACCTTTCTAACATCTTATCAATGTACGTCGATTGTGAAAACCCTATAAGATTCCTAACTCTATCCCGGTATAGCCTTATACCTAGTATATAGGAAGTTTCACCCATATCTTGGAGAAGTTTTTGTAAAGGTAGGCTTTCACACTTTGCATCAATCCTATATCATTTCCAATGATAATGATGTCATCTACATACAAGACTAGGAAAAACTATCATCCTCCCACTCATTTTCTTATAAACATATGGTTCTTCCTCGCTCTTGATCAATCCAGATAATCTAATTATCTCATCAAAATGACGATTACAGCTTCATAATACCTGTTTAAGTCAATAAATAGACTTTTGGAGCTTACAAACCCAGTTTGAAGTCTCACTGGATACGAAACCCTCTGGTTATTACATATAGATATCCTCCTCAAGGAATCCATTTAGGAAAGTGGTTTTCACATCCATCTGCCATATCTCATAGTTGTGATATGCAACAATAGCTAAAAGAATCCTAATGGATTTTAACATGGCTACTGGTGAAAAGTTTCATCATAATCGATCCTAGGATGTTGAGTGGAACCTTTTGCTACGAGTTGAGCCTTAAAGGTTTCCACATTTCCATCGGGCCCTCGCTTCCTTTCATAAACATATTTACAACCAATAGGTTAACTCCTTTAGGAAGTTCAACTAAGTCTCAGACTTGATTGTCATGCATTGAATCCATTTAAGATTTCATGGCTTCCTACCATTTTCCCGAATCGATATCCAATATCGCTTCTTTATACGTATTCAGATCTGTTCCTCCAAGAGGAGAACATCAAGGCTCATATCATATGTTAAAAATAATATTTCAGGAGGCCTTGATATTCTATTCGACTTACGTAGAACCTGTGTTGTAGATCTTTTACCTAATTGGATCTCTGGTTCCATCTTAGGTTCCTTACTGTTGGGATCAAACTCATCAAGTTTAATCTTTCTACACTTCCCATTATTTCTCAAAAATTCATTTTCAAGAAAGTGTCAAAGCGAACAACAAATACATTTCGTTGCTCAGAATCATAGAATTGATATCCCAAAGAATTTTCAGGATATCCAACGAACCTATATTTATACCATCTCGGTGCTAGTTTATCCCACTGCGTGATTCCAACATATGCAGGACAACCCCAAATCTTTAAATGTCTAAGACATGGATTTCTACCAAACCATATCTGATAAGGTGGTCGTAGATAGAAATAGCTTTTGATGGAACTCTATTAAGTATGTGTGCAGTAGTTATTAGGGTTGGTGCTTGAGCGCCAATCCGGATCGAATTTATGTCCGATTCATGAATACGAGCAGTAATGTTTTCCATAATATTACTTAATTATGGTTGCACCTCTTGTCTTTTATTATATATATTCGATCTAATTTATTAGATTGGAACTAAATCATGTTTAGTGATATATATATATATATTAGAAAAAGACCCGATAATATATAATGTAGTGCGCAATTACAACGTAGCTTGTAATTGACATTGGGAAGTGTCACTACTAGAAATATATTATCAAATTAAGTTCCTGGTCAAGATTTACTAACACGGGTCGGTTAGTAAAATCCGCTGAGACCAGTACATGTCGTATATCGGACTTGGTCCGATGGTTTATCTCAATGAACCATGAGTCTCGGGAGACTCGTACAGACATGTAGGTATTTATTTGATAAACATTAAATAACTCACCAAAGATTACCTAATAGATGGTACGCCAACGTCGATAAGAATCTTCTTGGGTTAAGTAGCATAGTGATTTTTTGACTTGAGATACCACTGTGGATATATGAGTTATCCTCCACACTTAGATGGAAGTCACATCACCGTTCTATTAAGATCAGACCTCCCCCTATTCGTTGGGTGTGGACTCATACTCATGATATCCTGTGTGTATCAAGAAAAAATCCGCCAGTCTTGTGTACATGGCATATATTAATTATATGACTAGCAGTCTGTTAATCCATGGCCATGGTATACTTCGGAAGTAAGTTCCGAGTGTTATTTAGAAGATTGCTAGTAGATACGTCGACACGATTATACCTATAGAGATTTGATGTTTATATTTATATCTCTGGGATAATCCGCATACTGTGATGAAGGGATTATGCGAATGCAATGACCTCGACCTGTATGATTCAGCGAGGAGTTTATCCGTGGTCATCATAATTTATGGGTGGGTAAATTATGGACATGAAATTTGATTTCGTGACAGATATGTCTGAGAGAGTCTCACTAATGAAATATACTCGTAGAGCACAATGGCAACTTTTATGAATAATGGAGATTATTTATAAATCGTTTAACCATTAAACGAAAAATACATGCATAAGGACCTAATGGTCATTCCTAATTAATGTGTATTTGTATTTAATATTTGATATTATTAAATACACATTAATTAATTGTCAAATTGAGATATTCGACAATATATTAATATATGTATGTGAGATATTTAATGTAAATATAATACATATATTTAAAAATATTGTATTTAATTATTTAATTGTTAAATAATTAAATTAATTAAAAAATAAATATCTTTGCCATGATTAATGTTAGGAAATGGCATGATTTGGTTGGTTCATTTGTTGATTTACTTTATGATAAAGATTATCATTTACAACAAGTAACCTTTAACAAATCAAAATTAAACAAAAATCATATATTTGATATTATTTATTTTTATCATTTTCGGCCAAAGCAAAAAATGAAATATAATTTGTTTTTGTTTCATTTTTGTTACACAACACAAGTTACAATATATTTTACTAAGTAAAGTTTGAGAGAAAGTTAAAGAACAAAAGAGAAAAGCTTGGGAAAATTTTGATTTTGTAAGTATTTTCTTATTTTCTTCAACTTGAAAATTGTTTCCATGTTTCTAAGCTTCAATATGTGTTGCTTAGAATTTTCTCTACTATTTACTTATTGATCGGTGAAATCACTCACGCAACGCAAGCGCACGTATCGCTCAAGTAGTATAAAATGTATCAATCCCACGAGGACTTAATACCTAAGCTATTAATTTATGGAGCCAAATATTTAAGAGTATATAATAGATTGGTTGTTTGATTGGTTTGTGATTTTAAACTAAAACAAGTAAATAAAACAGTGGGAATGTAAGTGAAAGGAAAATTCAATATTATAAAACTATCTAGGGTTGTGAATTTTTCCAATATCTTTTAAAGATGAAGTGGTTACCTCATGTTTGTGCAAAATATCGGTTTATTAACCTGGAACATGAATTTATGCAAAAGCCTATGTCGACGGTCAGATACAAATACCCAAATAACCCAATTAATCATATGTCTATGTCACCCAAGTTACCTGAATTTATTAAGATTAAGTTCCAATTGTGGCTACCCCCGCCCGACAGGTATATGTCTATCCTGGAAGGAAATCTATTAAGAGGTATCTAATCCTTAAGGGAGATCGTGGGCTATTAAGTTTAAGGCTGAAACCTAAAAATCCATTCGTCAAGTTCATTTTAAGTTTCCATATCAATCTTATTAATATCCAGTTAACAAGAAGTATTAAGCTTAAGACTTAATAAATAAATTTTTATAATACCCAAGTCACAAAATAACCCCTTATAAACCGGTGATATTGGAATTCATCACAACCCCAGATAACGGGTTTAGTTACAACACATATCTAGGACTAGTAAAAGCTTAAATAAAGTAAATGACATAAAGTAAAGCTTTGAAATTAAAAAGGTAAATAAAGAAATAAAGAAAATGATGGGGTTAGAGGATCCACTTTTATTACTTCTATTTTAGATATCTCCCTTATTATAATATATTAATTTTGCAAGACATTACCAACCGACCATATAGGCGGTATCCTGATTAAGTCAGATTTATGATTAATTCCAACCTATCATAAAGGCGGTATCCAATTTAGTCAAGTTAAAATCAATTTAATTAAGTCCAACCGAACATAGAGGCGATATCCCATTAAGTCAGGTTTTAAATAGTTTAGATATTATAATTAAGGGAGATTAATCTAAATATTAGTAATAAAAGCTTAACCTTTCACTCCAACAGAGGGGAGTTACCTCCTCATACTGAAAAGTAAAAATAAAGACTGAAAAGTAAAATAAAAAAAGTAATATTGTGTAAAATAAAAAATTAAATACAGAAAGCTATAAATAAACAAACAAGATACAATCTTCTTAGTATTCTTAGGAAATTCCTAGAAGAATGTATGAAATTTACAAATGAAATGGCTTGGTATTTATAGGAAAAATTTTGCCTTCACCAATTTCTCCATAATTTATCAACTAATTTCTCCACCAAACATGGTACCAAACATGACACCAAATCCTCCACCAAACATGCAAGCATGTTTGGTGGAAGTTTGACAATTTTCATTTTTTATTTTATTTTATTTTATTTTTTGTTTTGAAAATGAATTTAATAATTACACATAACATACTTCCAGATATTTTAATCTGGAACTTGAATCACTTCAATCCAATATCGGAGTAGAAAGTTATGGCCAAAATACGAAAATTGCACAAAGCTGAAATTTCTGAAATTGTACTTCGTTAGAACACCATTTCAAGTTTCCAACCTCCAAAATCCAAATGTCAAGTCCAGGTTTTGCCCTTATTTGTTCCATATTTCATCCTGATTGATTCCATTGAGTCCCAATTTTATTTTATCTACAAAATAAACTAAAACACATCAAAACGTTAATAAAACTCGAGAAACTATACAAAATATTAAGTAAAAAGGATTGATGTTGATTAGAAACTAATTGATAAACCTTATCACATATGTAAATTAATTGATTAGAAACTTGCTGGATTGATGTTGCATGTGTGTATGAACCAAGTATGCTTATAAATGGTTATTAAGCATTCTTTTGATTAATTAGTAATCAAGTTGCCATTCTAGAGTTGCTAAGCCACTCATTGATGACCTAGAATTATTCTTGAGTTGTTTCATGATGGTGAGACTTGTTTGGTGTGGTAAAGATTGGATTAAAGTTTTGAATTTGTTTAATTTGGTGTATTTTATCAATTTGAAGAAATTATAAAATTAGGGTTCATAACCCTTTCCAAATTTTGGGTTTTTCATATATGTGGTGTATTATGATGTATATTAATTTTGAGAATGATTGTATTTGATTTTGACTTGTTTTGAACAAGAAATTACTAAAATGCAAAACCCAGAAAATTCTGGGGCTTCTCGACAATTTGACAAAAATTTTGATTTTGTGTTGCAATTTTGATTTTCATGTATTAGACATGTATAAATCATTTTGGGATTGATTTGGAATCACTTAAATATGTATTTGACAATTTGAGGACCAAAATGATCAAAATGTAAAGTTATGGGGTTAATTCGATAATTATAAGAAATTTGATTTCTTGGTTTATAATTTCAGATTTTATATATTGAGTAATTAAAATAAATAATTTTATTTTAATTGTCCAAGAAAAATAATTACCGCAATTTGTTTCGGAGCGAAAATAAGCATAAACGGTGAAAAACGACGTTACCGGGTAACAGCTGCCTAAACAGTGAACTTGTCACTGTTCGGGTAGTCCACGAACTGTCCAAATGTATTTGGGGCTGTCCTGGCTAGTCCCCATGTACATTAGTCGGTTGGTTCGGTCGAAAACGCATTTTATGCTATTTTGTGGAAAAAAAATTTCGCAAAAATTTTGCGGTGTCTCCATATTATTTATGTTGTTATATGATATCGAATAAATAAGTTTAGGTGAAATATGATTGAATTATTAATATTGGATATTGAATAATTTATTCGTAAGTTTAAAAATTTTAAACTACGATTTCACTCGAACCGCGCTCCTTCCGCTGCACCGCCCTGATAAAACCCCAACAATAGTAAGTAAAGCGTAACCCCAAAGGTAATAAGAAAGATTCGTATAGCTCATCATTGTTCACACCATATCCAATAAAGTACGATTTCTACGCTTAGACACACTATTGTGATGGGGTGTTCCAGGTGGGCTATATTGGGCAAGAATTCCATTCTCCCTTAAATAACTTCTGAATTCTTCACTTATGTATTCACTGCCTCGATCTGATCTAAGGCACTTGATTAATTTACTGGTTTGTTTTTCTATTTCGTTCCAAAATATTTTGAACTTGTCAAATGTTTCCGACTTATGTTTCATCAGATAGAAATATCCATATATAGACTTGTCATATGTGAAAGTCACAAAATATGTTGAACCATCATGAGCGACATGATTTAATGGACCGCACACATCGCTGTGTATTAGCTCCAATAAATCTCCAGCACGGTATCCAACACCTAGAAATGGGGCCTTTGTCATATTTCCTTGGATACATAACTCAAAAATCGGATAAGGATCTAAGGTAAGATTTTCAATCAAACCATCATTTACCAATTTGGATAGACGTTTAACATCTATGTGGCCCAATCTCATATGTCATAATTCAATATTATTTAATTCAGATTTCCTATTTGTATTTTCCTCACTATTAAAGACATCTATATATGTTTCAAAAATATAGTGACCGTTTGATAAAGAACATTCACATTTCAATAAATTATCATTATTATATAAACATAAAGTTTCATCCTTAATGTTTATTTTATATCTTTCTTTATCTAATATTGGCTGTGATATTATTTGTCTGATAAGTGAGGGTACATAATAACTGTCTTGTAAATTTAATTTACAACCATTGGTGAGATCTAAAACAACTGTTCTTATGGCTTTAACATCCAATGTCTCGCCATTGGCAACTCTAAGATGGATCTCCTCTTTATTCAGCCTTCTTTTTACCCTCATTACCTGTAGGGAGTTGCAAATATGAGTATGACTGTAGTGTCTAACACTCATCCACTATTTGCATCTAAGGTTAATGAGATGTCAATAATTGGAAAAATACAAAGCATACCTAAGGGTCATGTTTTTCCTTTCAGCTCTGGACAGTCCTTCTTCTAGTGTCCAGACTTCTTGCAATGTAAACATTGATCACGAGCTATTTGCGGTTTTACGCCTTTGCGCTTCTTGGAGTTCTTCTTTGATATCTTATTCTTCCCCATTTTGATTTTCTTTGACTTCCCAGAAGTCTTCGAAGAGCCAGCTCCACCATGGAGGTACAAAGTGGGGTTGCCTTTGCTCATATCATGCTCCGTTGTGCGTAACATGTTATGAAGTTCTTCATAGTTGGCTTGCATCAACTGCATATGGAAGTTTAACACAAAGTCAACATAAGATCCAGGAAAAGAAGACAGAATCAAATTACGGCCCAACCGTTCATCAATCAAAATGCTTTATTGTTCCAGATATCGGATCTGGTCGATCATGTTCAAAATATGAATCCTGACAGCTCATCTATCCTTGAGTTCAACACGGAATAATTCTGTCGACCTTCAATAAATTTTGATCTCTTGATTTGCTTCGAACAACTCCTTGAGTGTTCGCATAATGCTCCAAGCATCTGGTACCTCTATGTACCGTCTCAGCAAATATGGAACCATTGATCACAAGATTTAGGATTTCACCTTCAGGTTATCATCCTTCCATCTATTAAAAGTTTCTCGCTCTTCTAAAGTGGAGTCAGGATCGATTTCAACAGGCAGTGGATTGACAGTGACATAAGTCAACTTTTCAAACACCAAGACAAGGCGTATATTCATTTCCCATTCGAAATAGTTCTCGACTCCGTTTAGCTTATTGGTATCCAAAAGTTTCATCAATGGATTAGCTGCAGCCATCTTCAAGACAATACTTTAAACAGTAGCATGACATTTTTCTTTTCAAAATAATAACACTAATTGATTATGGAATTTTAAATCTATTAGTGCTCTCCCACTACTTTAATTAATTTTGTAATATCCCTTAACAAAAATAGGAATTTGACTATCAAAATTCCATAATGGGAAGTGGATCCTATGATATTTACTCCAGCCTCAAACCATCAACGGTCTTCGCCTTTATAAACTCATTCGGTAGACCTCCAAGGTCAATCACATTCATATGACTCCTAGTTTGGTCATGAACCATTTCTTATCCTCACACTATGGACGGTCTTAGATTAAGACATATTCTAGGTGTATACTTGTCAATATACATTAATGAGCTTCGTATGTACACCCTCACAATAATGACGGTATTGGGTAACTGCATTAACTCATCACGCTACATCTAATATTTTACCGAAGTGACCTAAGTTCCAAGCACTTATACCTTCACGATAATGACGGTCTTGGATATAAGTAGTAAGAACTCATTCATTTTCGTATTGACAAGACAGACCATCCAATAATGCTCCAACATTACTAATATTATTACTTAAATAAAATAATCACCTAATCATGGAAGATTTATGACAATCAAGTTATTAATTTAATTAGGTCAAAATTTTAATTTAAAACATGCAATACATATCCAATATGACATATGCATAATTAAATTAAAATTACTAAGGCATAGATTCAAAAAACATGTGTTGTGTGGTTAAGTCTTGTTACTGATACCATTCTGTTGAGGCAATTATGGAACCCCTAGGGTCAGATCGGTGTCCCCACGCAGCGTAAATGGGTCTAACCCGTGGATATCAAGCATGGGTGTAATTTTAAAATATTTAATGAAATATTATATTCCATTACGAGTGTATAGGAAAAAAAACAGGGCTGAATCGTAGTCCGAAAACCAAAAAACGGGAAAAACAAAATTCAGCGCCCGCACGCAAATGATACGCGTGCTACAGTGCACACGTGCACTGTGCGCACAGTGCGTGCAAGCGTAATTTTTTTAATTTTTTTTTCTCAAATCAATTCTTTCAGCTCTGATTTCAGAGAGCTGAAGGAATTACGGTCTATTATCCTAATTTCTTACGGTCTTCCCTAAACACTTCAAAAACACCCAAAATTAATTTTTAACATCAAAACCAACATATAAAAATATTATAAACAAAAATAAAGTTTTTCAAAATATCAAATATTTTTACAAAAATATAAATTTATTCTAAATACGCACTTGCGTAAAATTTGAATCCAATACATAAACCAAATTAGAATCCCAATAAGAAATGTCTCGTGAACAATTCTCGGTCACCCAAAGATGGTAAAGTGATTCTAGAATGGTATCCATAGCTCAAGCTTTAATCTATTATTCCAAACTCTAATTTTATGTTTAAGTCTAACATAAATATTTTTACCGAATTACAAGCATATTGTGTTTATACTTCCAAATTATCCTAACACAATTAATTTGCCTTATTTCAACATTATGTATCTAATACATAATTCAACATTATATGTCTCAATAATGAAAAATAAATATCTTTTAGAGAATATCAAACTTACCTAGCAAGTTGATTCAAATATCCAATCTACTTCTCTTTGTTAAAATATTTGGAGAACTTCCAAGAATTAGCAAGCTTGACCCCAAGATCCAATCATGATTCCAATGCTAGCAAGTTTCACCCCAAGATCCAATCTTGATTTCTCCTAGATGAAATGTTGTAGAGACCTCATAAAGCTTCTCTAAACACTTCTCTAACTTAGGCTAATTTCTCTAATACTTGCTTGTATTTAGCTTTCTCAAGTTTTTGCTTGCTTAATTAAAACCTTCCTAAAACTTGCTATTTATAGCAAAACTTTGTAATCAACTTTTATTTGGACTTAATCTAATTTGTCCAAATATGTGTAATTAGGTGTGACTAATCTCCATTGTCTCCCACTTTGATTTAATCTAATTAAATCAAGCCAATGATTAGGATATGGATTAGTTAAATATTTTCCACTTTGATTTAATCCAATTAAATCAGGCCAAAACCACATATTATTACATATTTATAATTACCATAATATCCTCAAATTGTAGAGATAATTATGATCTTACAATTAAGCTTTGTGTAGTTATTGAATTAATCCAATTAGGTCAAAGTAAATAATCATTGTTATCCAATAACACTTGATTATCTTTAGTTGATAATTATAATATTGAATATTATCTTTTATCAAACCTAATCGGTTATATAAGTGCTCAACGAGTACACTTCATATTGGGACTCTCTAAGTTCAGACACGTTCGTCATATAATCCTAGCTAATATGTACGCAATTCGGCCACCTCCGAATTCGCGAAGAACACGAACGACCTTTCTGAACTATACAAGTCGAGGTCATCACATATGTTTAACAATCCATCCGTCATAGTCTATCTGAGTTGTGTTTAGGAAACATAGAATACACCGTCAAGTTTTCGAGGTGCACATCTCATGTCGACATGTCTACGATTTTTCATAACTGATGCGATCCACCTTAGGTGATCGACTTTGGCCAAAGCTTTAAGAATCGTGACTTTACTCACATGGATACATAAACCTCTTATAGTACACATACGAGCCGACGGATCCTATATTGCTTCACACTTAATTACTGAGTATATCGGTCCACACCCAACAAACATCTAGAGGCCAGACCATGAATGGTTTTTGACATACATGGCATCAAAATGTGGAAGATCTCACACAAAATCAATGTTATCCTATAGTCAAAGGATTACATATGCTACTCGACTAGAGGAGATTCCTATTGACGGTGGTTTGTACTTCCAACTATTAGGAATCACCTGTGAATAATTCAGTATTCGGTGCAACCAATACCCACACGTCTATACGAGTTTCCAAAACTCATGGTACATCGAGTTAAACCATTGGAACTCCAATTCCAATATACGACATGTGCTAGTCTTCTAGGTTATATTAATTCGACCGTATTCCAAAACCGACGACTAGGAATATATATACTTTAAGAATAATTTACAATAGTAATATTTATCCCAATGTCGGACCACCTAGTGTCCAGTATTACTATAAGACTATTCTAAGGTCAATGTTATATTTAGCATATCTATACATCAATCTAATACGCATAATGAAAATACCATTAATAATGTATGAAATGAAAATGTAGTTATTTTATTAATAATAATAAAATATACAATTCGGATTGGCACTCTAAGCACCAACTCCAACAAATTTTACACATGTGTAAAATTAGTGATGTAACCAATTTTAACTCTTAAAATTTTATTCACTAATTTTTATTAGTTTCAACGAATATTTTACTCTATTAAACTAATTTAATTAAGTTTACTTCAGTGACCTAGTCAATTTTAACTCTTAGCTCACTAACAAGTTTAAAATTAAAAATCCAAAAGAGACAAAGTTTTAATTAAAATAAGCATTTTATAAATTCCAATGGTACGTGGAATTGTGTTTCGAGTACAGACCACACTACCATCCATTCAGAATCGGCTATGGAATTTATGTTCGGGTTTCCATCCGATATACCAAGGGAAAATATAACATACTTATAAAGCCCATATTAATATTTAAATTTTGAATTTTCATTTTTAAACCATTAGAACAGTTAATCAAATTAATTTTTCATGCATATCATATTCCAATTTAACCATTTTAAATTTCATAAAATCAAATTTTATGACTAGAATATTCATGCATCTATTACATGTTACGGCATGTGAAAATGCAAGAGTAGGCACCATAAACTATATGACATGTTATTAAAACACTTCAATTTCAACATATATATAACATAAAAATAAAATTGCATTGACCGGGCTCTTATTTTTCCTATACTAATCTAATTAGTACAAAATTTACCAAGGCATCCATTGGTCTTCAAATCTTGCTCCATGGAATGGGATTGAGTCGTTGGCGGCATTGACTCTCCAATTTACATAAAATGATTCAACTTAACAATTTTACATTGGAAAAATATTTACAACTCTTGTAAAAAATGGCATTATGGCCTTACATTCCTAAAAACAAAATAAATAAAATAAGTGTCGAAAAAATTGACGACCAATGTAATACATTCATCACATGAACTCAAACAAAATTATATTCATCACATGAACTAGTAATGTACCTACTCATCACAACATACATAAAACAATTTATATCGCATATAAATCAATAAAAATAGAAACTTTTTAATAAAAATAGAAGGGTTAAGTAAGAACATTTTTCAACATCGCTTTGATACCAATTGTAGGAATCGATTTCCCTCCTGCAGCGGAAGCGACTTAGGCACCGAGATCGACCTTGAAAATTTTATGCCCTCTCCCTTATTAATGTCGAATCTAACCAGCCCTTTTGGACTTGTTTTTCTTCTGTTTTTGACTATATTTTAGCCGCGGAAAATATTGGGGCAGTTGTGGAACCCCTAGGGTCGGATCGGTGCCCCGGGCAGCGTAAATGGATCTAACAATAGATAACAATGATATGTGTATTTTAAAATATTTTTATGTAAAACTACATTTCAATACGAGTTCGTAGGAAAAAATAGGGACCCAATCGAAGTCCGGAAGCTCCGAACGGAGAAAAAAAACGTTTTAGTCGCAAGTGCTTGGGAGTCGCGACGCCACCCAAAAAATCGAGAGCATGCTGAACATGAACGGCGACGCGTCGTGACACAAAAGGGTTTGTGTCACGATACAGATCAGGCAGTGAGTGATTTTTCATTTCAAAACATTACTAAACACTTCCAATTTTCTCCCAATGCTTCAAATACACTTAAAATCCAATTTTAACTTTATAACCACCATCAACACATGATTTACAACTAGCATACATGTATTCTAAATACCTATATGCATTTGTTCAAATCTAATCATGAACCATTTTAGAATCCCAATTAGAAATGTCTCATGAACAATTCTAGTTCACCTAAAGGTGGTCAAGTGAATCTAGAATGGTAGCCATAGCTCTAAGCTTTAATCTAGAGTTTCAAACTCTTATTAATTGTTCCATGTCCAACATGAATATTTTTGACCTAATATATAAGCATGTTGTGTTTATACTTCTAAAGTATCCTAACACAATTGATTAGCCTTATTTCAACATTAAGCTATGTGATCATGCATCTAATACACAAATGAATATAGCTTAGGAGAAGATCAAATATTACCTAGTAAGCTTGATGCAAGATCCAACCTAGTAAGCATGTTGTGTTTATACTTCTAAAGTATCCTAACACAATTGATTAGCCTTATTTCAACATTAAGCTATGTGATCATGCATCTAATACACAAATGAATATAGCTTAGGAGAAGATCAAATATTACCTAGTAAGCTTGATGCAAGATCCAATCTACTTCTCATTTGTTGAAATCGTCGGAGAACCTACAAGGTGTGCAAGCTTGACTTCAAGATCCAACCTTGATTTCCAATGCTAGCAAGCTTCACTTCAAGATCAAATCTTGATTTCTTCTAATTGAAATGTTTTAGAGACATCACAAGCTTCTCTAAACACCTCTCTAACTTAGGCTAATCTCTCAAGAATTACTTGTGTATAGCTTACTCAAGCTTTTGCTTATGTTTATACTTGTTCTTTTTCTTGTAATTAAAACTTTCCTTAAGTTTACTATTTATAGTAAAACTTAGGCAATTTTTAATTAATAAAAGTTGTAATCAACTTTTAAGTGGGCTTAATCCAATTTTTCCAAATACGTATAATTAGGTGTGACTAATCTCCATTATCTCCCACTTTGATTTAATCCAATTAAATCAAGCCAAGGATTAGGAAATTGATTAGTTAAATGTTTTCCACTTTGATTTAATCCAATTAAATCAAGCCAAAACCACCTAATATTACATACATACAATTACCATAATATCCTCAAATGGTAGAGATAATTATGATTTTACAATAAGCCATTGCGTAATTATTGAATTAATCCAATTAATCCAATTAGGTCAAAGTAAATAATCAATGTTATCCAATAACACTTGATTATCTTAGTTGATAATTATAATATCGAATATTTTCTTTTATAAAAAATAATCGACTACTCAAGTGTTCAATGAGTACACTTCATATTGGAACTCTCTAAGTTCAGACACGTTCGTCATATAAGCCTAGCAACTATGTACGCAATTCGACCACCTCCGAATTCGCGAAGAACACGAACGACCTTTCTGAACTATACAAGTCGAGGTCAACACATATGTTTAACAATCCCTCCGTCGTAGGCTATCCGAGTTGTGCTTAGGAAATATAGAATAAACCGTCAAGTTTCCAAGGCGCACATCTCATGTCGACATGTCCACGATTCTTTACAACTGATGCGATCCACCCTAGGTGATCAGCTTTGGCCAAAATCTTTAACAATTGCGACTTTACTTACATGGATACCTAAACCCCTTATGATACACATACGGACCGGCGGATCTTAACTTGCTTCATAGTTGATTACTGAGTGCATCGGTCCACACCCAATGAACATATAGAGGCCAGACTATGAAAGGTTTCTGACATACATGGCATCAAAATGTGGAGGATCTCACACAAAATCAATGATATCCTATAGTCAATGGATTACATATGCTACTCGACTCGAGGAGATTCTTATTGACGGTGGTGTGTACTTCCAACTATTAAGATCACCTATGAGTCATTCAGTATTCGCTTCAATGAATACCCACATGTCTATACGAGTTTCCAAAACTCATGGTACATCAGGTTAAACCATTGGAACTCCAATTCGAATTTACGACATGTGCTAGTCTTCTAGGTTATAGGAATTCTACCGTATTCCAAAACCAACGACTATGAATATTTACTTTAAGAATAGTTTACACCTAGGTTCAAAACTATTCTAAGGACGATGTCATTCTTAGCATATCTATACATCAATCTAATACGCACAATGGCAATACCATTATAAGGTATGAAATGAAAAATATAGTTATTTTATTAATAAATAATAAAATGTACAAATCGGATTGGCACTCTAAGCACCAACTCCATCAGAAAAACCCATGAACAACATCTCAAATTTGGATTGTTTTGCACATGATTGGCGCGTATAGTGCACCCAAAAACAGTCCATGTTTTACGTGTATAAGGGCAGTGATTCAAGTCTAAATTGTTTTTTCCAAAATAACCCCACAACAACCACTAAATACCATTTGTATTCCCAAATTTTTCCAGACAAAAAAAACCAAAAAAAAAACCCCCCAAATTCAAGCAACAAGAGGCGGCAGTGAACAAAATTTTCTACTCACTTCTGTTTGGATAAATAGAAGAAAGAAAGGTGTTTTCAGATTGATCTCTAATGAGTCTTGCATACTATGACTCATTACCAATAAAAAGAAGTGTGGGCTTTGATGAGCGGAAAATATATCACTATTTACCGCCCCTATGACCTAATATTTTGTACGGTTTCTCGGGTTTTATGAATATTTTGATTGTTTTAGTTTATTTTGCAGATAAAATAAAATCGGGACTCAATGGAATCATTCAGGATGAAATGTGGAACAAATAAGGGCAAAAACTGGACTTGACATTTGAATTTTGGAGGTTGGAAACTTGATATCGCGTTCTAACGAAGTACAATTTCGGAAATTTCAACTTTGCGTAATTTTCGTATTTTGGTCATAACATTTTACTCCAATATCGGATTGAGGTAATTCAAGTCCCAGATTAAAGATGACCCAAATATCTACAACTTTGAAGTTCATAAGATTTTCGAATTCTGAAGTTGTCATGATCGAAATGGGTAAAACATCCAAAAGTGTGTTATGTGTAATTATTAAAGTCATTTTCAAAATAAAAAATATAATAATAAAGTAAAAAAATGAAAATTGTCAAACTTCCACCAAACATGCTTGCATGTTTGGTGGAGGATTTGGTGCCATGTTTTGTGCCATGTTTGGTGGAGAAATTGGTGGAGGCAAAATTTTGCCTATAAATATCAAGCCATTTCATTTTTAAATTTCATACTTTCCTTAGGGTTTCTATTAAGAAACTTGAGAATTGTATCTTGTGTGTTTATTTTCTGTATTTTAATTATGTATTTTTATTTTTAGTAATAATAGTTTGTGTGTTTTTACTTTCTTTTATGTCTAGTAGTTAATTTCTGCTGGGGGAATGGTGAAACCTTTAATATGATAAGGTAGATTAATCTCACTTAATTTATAATATGGAAATTATAATTTAATAATATGGATTAAAGTTGATACCGCCTTAATGGCTGGTTTTATTTATTTGACATAATGTGACACCGCCTATATGGTCGGTGATGAAAAACTGCCTGGAGCAAAGCCAGACAAACCCATAAGAGATTGTTATCCACGCAACTCATGTGAACCATGCGGGAACAAAGCCAGTGAAACCCACAAAAGATTGTTATAAGTTCAGTGCAAGACCACATTCTACCCACTTTATTCTTCCTTCCTTACATATGTGGATATTCCCCGCCCAATGGTTACTCGTCACTGCTCCTTCGACCCATATCCTTATCAAGGAGAAAAATGCTATTGTTATTTTCCATAGCCAATATCCTCTTTCTCATGCCCATGAAAGCACAAAGAAGATTGAAGATTAGAAACCTGTGAAGAACAAAGCCTCACAAACCCCTAATTGCTTGAAACGCCACAAAGGACATCAACCCTTTTGATAAGTTTTTGAAGAGAATCCACCATTCCATGGTTATGGACAGATGATTATCGATTATATGGATGGTTTATAGACAAATAATAACACTACCTTTATGGCTAGTTTGATTTAATTGGGTAACACTGACAATTTCTATATTATAATAAAGTGAGATTTCTACATTTGAAATATTAAGGAGGATCCCCTAACCCCCATCATTTTATTTGTATTCTAAGGAAGTGTTGAAGCAAAATATTCACAAGTTTCATAATTGATTTTCTTTATATTATGTTTAATGCTTTGGTTTGTTTATTGAATCTTAAGCTTAATGATTCTTGTTGCCTGATCACTAATAAGATTGATGTGGTAAACTTAAAATGAACTTGGAAAAGGGATTTAAGGTTTCAGCCTTAGATTCAATAGCTCACGATCTCACCTTGGGGTAAAAGTCTCTTAGGTAGATTTCCTTACAGGATATGAATATACCTGTCGGGCGGGGGTAGCCATAATTGGAACTTGAACTTAATGAATTCAGATAACTTGGTTAACATAGGAATATGATTAATTGGGTTACTTTGGGTGTTTGCATCTGACCATCGGAAGAGGCTTTTGTATATCTTCGTGTTCCAGGTTAGCAAACTGATTTATTACATATATATAAGAGAATCAATTCATCATTAGATTAATATTGTGTGGAATCACAACCCTAGATATTTGTGTCTTTTATTTATTTTCCTTAGTGTTTTCTTTTGTATTTTTATTTATTTATTTTTTTAGCAAAACCACATTCAACCAACCAAGCAAGCAATCATTCTCTTCTCCCTTTAATTAGATACGTGTAAATAAATAGAATCGATAATTAATAACAACAGTAGATATTTTTTTATACTACTTTAGCGATACGTGTGTGATTTCACCGATCAAGTTTTTGGCGCCGTTGTCGGGGACTTATTTTTCTTGCATTATTAAGTTTGAAGCTATCTAATTTACTTGTATCTAATTTTCTTTATCTTTATCTGTAATTTTTATTTCTTTCTTTTATTTTTCAGGTGGTTGAAAATGGAACATTATTGGGAGATGGAAGAATTACGAGCTTTACAAAGAGAAGTTACACCCCAAATCAGGGACCAACAGTCCGATTTTCTGAGGCCTGTTGTCCAGCCCAACAACTATCCATGAATATCAGAGCCATTCAACATAATATTTGTTCAAACATTTCAGAACACGATGATCAGATGTGAGATATGCAATGGTAACCACCCTAGCAATCATTGCGAGTACAACTACAATTCAGGGTGGCAAAACTATCAGAGACCTTCATATAATGAACCAACATATTTCACTAAACCACATTTTCCATCTTATCCACCATTAGCCTACGATCTTCAAGGACCAGAACCATCAGTGGGAAGACAGTTGATAAACAGGCTCGAGAAACGGGAAGCTGAACATGATGCAATGTTTCTAGATCAAATCAAAACCTTACAGAGGATGGTAAATGAATTGAGACAAATAATCAACAACCAGAACTACATACCTCACGGAACAAATTCAAATAACACTGACGAAGCCTTCGAGTACCAAGCATTTCATGATGACACCTTAACAGAGGAAGAGGCTGAGAAGTATCAAGAATATGAGGTATCAGTTCAGGAGCCCGAACCAACAGAATCTCAATTTTATCTTTATTATTCATCGGACTCTGATGAGGAACAAGAAGCAGAGCTCTTTATACCAACTACACCAACAAGTGGGGATGAAACTCTGCATCCTCAAAATGACGATCTTGGAGCATGCATTGCACTGATGTTTGAAGAAGAGCTACCCGAACCATTCATACCAAACACGAAGGATAAAGACCTACAATCAGACACATCTTTACATCCTCAAGTTGACACATATGGAGCATGCATTTCACAGATGACAGATGAAGAGCTGAACAAAGAAATATTAAAATATATATGTGAAGAAAAGATGGAGCAAGAAGCAAAACAAATGGAGGAGCAAATGTCTTACCATATTAAAGATCTCATGCATTCAGAAGAAACATCACTGTTTTGGGGAGTACAAATCAAAGACACCACCCCGAAGCTTGACATAATGGAACTCCCATTCAAAGTCAAGCACCATACTAGACCTCCTGATTTTCTTTCTTTTTTTAGGAACCACTGGAGCGACAAAGTTTAAAAAGGTGGCACAAGCACTGAATGAGATAAAATTCTTTTTTCCACTTTACTATTGGATGAGACCCTTCAAAAGCAACGCTTATTGGATTGTCTTTAATCGGACGTCCAAAATGTTGGGTTTCTAAGGTCAAACCAAGATCATTTTAAGCATAAATTAATGTGAATACAGAAAGAAGCATAGAGGAAATATGCTCACTTTGAACTGTTATAGGATGTGTAGAGAACAAAAAATTTGCTCCTTGTGAAGTTGCTCCAAGCTCATTTGATCTTATGTTGAGCTCCAAGCTTGGATGAGTGAATTCCAAACTCTTGGGAAAAATTTCCCTATCACCTTTGTATGATTCTTTGTGTGCTAGCAATGGAAGAATTTTGCAACAAAACTCTTCTTATTTCTTCCTTCTTGTTCTCGGAAATGCAAAGGAAAAAGATAGGTGAAGTCACGCCCAAGGTGAGAAGAAAGAGAGAGAAAAGTGTTAAGTGTAAAGTGTTATGATTTTCCAAAAAATCAAAGACATATACCAAATCTCAAAGTTTGGTAAAAGTCTTTCAACCTTTCACACTTGTGTGTTTTACACACAATCAACCACTAACAACTTCCATCAACCAAAATTGTTGACAAAGTTGACTAGGTGATGTGACTTGTGGGCCCCACTTGATTCAAAATTCGAGTGGGCCCGCAAACACATTATGGGCTCGGGTTCGTTAATTCCGAATAAACAAATTTTCCGTTGCGACGTAATTAAATCAAATTTAATTAAATAATTATGCCTAGCAAAATTACTCTTCAAGTTGCTCGCGAATTAATTCTAAATTAACTCGTTCGCCCGAATTAAAATCCAATTTTAATTCCTTTATGAAATCTAATTTCATTTAATATATCAAATATATTATTTTAATCGATTAATTCTGAATTAATCGTTCTCTCTCTTCTAATTGAATTTTAATCCTAGATTAATTTTCTCTCTCTTCTAATTAATCCCAGATTAATTATGTTCGAGTCATACATCATCGGTGAATCTTCGGGAAGCGACCCATGAGATCCATGGATATGTTGGTAGTAAATCTGGTTATCGGACTATCCGAATACGTGCGTACCCCGTACCACATTTTTACCGATTTACAAGACATGGTTGGCTTCTAGCAAAGCACCGTGCCTACCCAATTCTCCAGAAATATTCTTTTAAGGAATATGTAATCTATGTCAGGCGTAGTATACGTAGTATTGCGTATTGCGATCCAGTATCGATATCATATGCTAGGCCTAGGGCTGGAATTGTTTTCTGCCTCGTACGAAGTATATATAGGATCTTTGGTAACTAGTCTCTATAATCGGATAATCATGACCTAGTCATATTATCCCGATGACTACAATACTAAAGAGTACTAGTTCCGTATCCTATGTGATCATCATCTTCATATGACTGGAGTGATACTTCCATCTTGACATCACACCCAATACACTACGATTCTTAGTATACCCAGAAGAGGTGTACACATAACTTGTTAAAGCCCCGGACGACCAAAACCAAAGTATATTGATCGTCGCAAGTAATAGCGATGCAAGTCTCAGGTTAAGACCAAATACACATACCCTGATTCGGATTCCCATAGACACATAGTCATACTACCAATGGGATTCCGAGGGGTCTATCCAGAGTGAAGCTGTTTCCGTACCATCGGTAAACACAACCTCCTATCACACTTGCATAAGTATCCAATACTTAAATATATGAGAACTATGTCGTTATCCTCCCACAATGCGCACAAGTGCAATACTAGTCTATTCCGCATTATCGATGTCAAGTCTCGATAATACTACGACTAGGGATATTTAATGATTAAACCTTAGTGGATTAATATTGTCTCATATCTTATTAATCCGGTACTAATCATATGGACTTTTATCATTTATATATCTTGGTAATCTAATTACAAATGATAAAAGAGTAATTTCCTTTGTCACATAGTTTATTTGTACAACAACACAATGTTCTGTACAAATAGTGATGCTATAGGTCATAATTGTCCAACAATCTCCCAATTGGCCTATAGCCAATCACTCAAGTGTCCTACACCTGAACTATGTATGGGTCGCTCAAACTTCTGCTGAGAAACTACTTTCGTCAGCGGATTTGCAAGGTTATCATCTGATTCGATTTATTCGATCATCACATCGCCACGATGTATGATCTGACGAATCAGATGAAATAGTCTAAGTATATAATTGGATCATTGATGAGACCGCGGTTCCTTAGCCTGTGCTGAAGCCCAGCTCAGCTGCTAACAGAACTATACCTAATCCAATTATGATTATATAGATCCAAAAAATGCTTCTTTTGCTGCCTCAGCTGCAGCGATGTTCCGCTTTTATTATTTATTCGACAACAGTATCTTGCTTGGAAGATTTCCAGCTCACTGTTCTGTTATTCTAACTATATATGTACCCTTATTGTGACTTAAAGTCGTCTTTATCGGTTTGGAAACTTGCAGCGGTGAACCCAGTCACCTCAAGTTCTCCTTCTCCATAGCTTAAGAAAGCATCTTTAGTTCGTCTAAGATACTTAAGGATGTTCTTAACATCAATCCAGTGACCATCACCTGGATTAGCCTGATTGTGACTCCATATGCTCAAAGCATATGAACAACCAGGTCACGTACATATATTTCAATGTATGAGTTCTCGGAGAGGGTCAACAGCTTTTAGATTTATCCCAGTAGCTCCTTATTCCTAGAATAAAGGTTGTCTCTCCCAAGTATTCTATGGAGAATTTTCATGAAAGCCATGTTTTCACCGATTGTATTATGGGAATGTCATTTCCAAGAAATGATATGTCATCATTATATAGGACAATCATTGTCAATGCGCTCCCACTAACCTTCTTATATACACAAGAATTATATTCGTTTTGAATTAAATCATATACCATTATGATCTTATCAAAACGTTAGTTCCAAGAACGTAATGCTTGCTTCGATCCATAAATGGATCGATTTAACTTGTAAACCTTGTTTGCATGTTTCGGTATGACAAAACCGTCAGGATGTTTATAAACATCCTCCAAAAGGTTTCCGTTTAAGGAAAGCGGTTTTGATGTTCAGCTGTCATATTTCATAAATGAAACATGCAGCATTAGCAAGCATTATCCGAATGGATTTAATCATGGCAACAAGTGAAAAAGTTTCATCTTAGTCGACACTATGTCGTTGACGATACCCTTTCTTATAAGCCTAGTTGTATACATTTGTATGTTGTCATCCATGTATGTCTTCCTTGAAGACACATTTAGTACCAACAGGCACAATGCCTTCTGGTACATCAACTAGTATCCAAACTTGGTTGATATACATGGAATCCATTTCGGACTTTATGACACTTTTCCATAAAAGTAGTCGATACCTTGTATCGTTTCCTCATACGTAGTCAGTTCGTCTTCCTCAATAAGATTGACATCTACATGAGGTGAGATCAGAAACCCATACCTCTTAGGTTGTTTTCTGACTCTCTCCGACCTACGCGGTTCTTGTGTATTCGAAGATTATTGGTATAGTTTCATCCCTGATGAACTGTTGGTGTTCCGTGAGGACTCGGTGCCTGGAACAGTATTACTCTGATTTCCATCGAGTTTTACTTTCCTCCCACTTACCACTGCATATAGGAATTCCTCTTAGGAAAACCGCATGGAGAGCAACAATTACATTGTTCTCTAGTGAGTTGTATAAGTACTATACTTTGGTTTCCTTAGGACAACCAACAAATAGGCACTTATCCGATTTGGGTTCTAGTTTGGTATCATCCAAACATATGCCCAGCATTCCCAAATCTTCAGGAATGTGAAACCCGGTTTCTTTCATGTTCATATCTAATATGAAGTCTGTCTAACAGATTTACATGGAACCTTATTCAAAATAAGTATAGCACTGTTTAATGTGTATCCTCAGAAGGAAATTGGTAGCTCAGAGCGACTCATCATTAACCTTACTATGTCCGACAAAGTTAGATTTCTCTGTTCGGACACACCGAAAAATTGAAGTGTTCCGGGAGGAGTCCACTATGAAAGAATACCATACTCTATCAAATAGTCGAGAAACTTATTGCTTAAGTATTTCCATCACGGTCCAATCGTGATGTTTTAATACTCTTACCGGTCTGTTTTTATACTTCGTGTCGAAACTGTTTGAATTTATCAAAAGTTTCCGACTTGTGTTTCATAAGATACACATAACCATAATGCGATGCCACATCCGTAAAGGTTACAAAGTATTCATATTCACCTCTAGCCTAGCTAGACATGGGCCCACTTACGTCACCATGAACGAGGGCTAACAGATCGGTGGCACTTACACTTTTACCAAGTAAAAGGTGTTTTAGGCACTTTGCCTAATAAACTAGATTCGTATACATCATTTGAATTAGAATCCAATCCATCCTAGTACCCAC
Source organism: Zanthoxylum bungeanum (assembly GCA_019454045.1). Taxonomy (NCBI): domain Eukaryota; kingdom Viridiplantae; phylum Streptophyta; class Magnoliopsida; order Sapindales; family Rutaceae; genus Zanthoxylum; species Zanthoxylum bungeanum. Next base: position 32,169 of record SKCR01000039.1, read on the forward strand.
TCTTCGAAAGTGTGGATATACGAGTCTTGTTTAATGTGTCCCAGATAACAATGCCACTTTTAAGTCTCAACAGATTTATTCAGTTTGAGCTTTTGTTTGTCATATTATATGTTTGAGATTTGTTTATATTCAAAATATAACTACTGTCATTCACATCTATGTGTTTATCTCAATATCATCTTTATAAATAAAACACTTAGTGTTCTAAAATATAAAGGTATACCCGCAACGGGTTATACTAGATATAGAGATAATGTTTCTAGTCAAACTAGGTACATTATAACAGTTTCATAATTTAAGTAATGCCCCAAGGGCAATTCCAAAACTTAGGTTTCTACGGTAAAAATAGCGACTCTCGTCCCGTTTCTGACTCACAGGTAGATCTCATCTGAAGTCAGTCTCCTGCTAATCAGCAGATTCTGTACATCAGTACATATTTATGTACCACATCTAGTATCAAAAATCTAATTTTGAAACTAGTAGTGAATATGTTTATGACAAATATATTTGAAGCCGAAGCATTGCCCGTCTTCACTTCCTTCATGTATGCCTTTGTCCATACGGCAGTCACGCTTTCAGTGACCCCGTTTGCCACATTTTAGGCAGACATCTTGGGATATGTCCTTTGTCTTCCTAGAAGACTGTGACGCCTTTGCCCATTTTAGAAGCTCTGGCTCTGCCTCCTTGAGCATAGCCATCAACTCTCAAAGAGTTTTTCTCTTGGTTCATATTGAACCTACCCCAGCATTCGGGCAGAGACTATAAGATCAAATCTTTGGAAGTCTCATCCATGTAGGTAATTCCCAACTAACCTAGCTTATCGATGACAGCAATCATCTGCGATACCTTGTGCTCGTCAGATGTACCCTCTCACATGTGCGAGCGAAAGACCATCTTTTGCAATTCGTACTTCTAAGATCTAAGTATAGATCTATGAAGATCCTTCAATTTCATTATCAAACTATAAGGATCTAATCCTTAGTTCTGTGATGAGTGGTATTTATATCACTATTTCCCACTCATTTATCCTAATATTTTGTATAGTTTCTTGAGTTTTGTGAATATTTTGATGTGTTTTGTGTTATTTTGTAGATAAATAAAGTTTTGGAAAGCATTGGAGGCAATTTGGGGCAAAAACGGACAAAAATGCGTAAACAGGGATATTATCGTCATTTCAGCATCGCGACGCTGAAGCCAATCGCGTCGCGACGCCCAGCATGCGCCGGAATTGCTAATGTGCGCCGTGGACACGTGGACCAATTAGAAAATTTGCTAACATGCGCCGCTTGCTAACGTGCACCGATAATGCTATCTTGCGCCGTGCCACGTGTCGCCATCACAACGAAGATGCTAATGTGCGTCGATGCCACGTGTCGCGATCTAACGGTGCCGACAATCGCCCTCCACACGTCAGCGTGACGTAAGCAATGACGTCATGAACAGTGCCACGTCATCGGATAAGAATCTGAGCCGACGAATCCGCACGTGACACGTGTCACAATTATTGCTTCCGACAGCCGCGTGGTCAAAGCCGCGTATGACCAAGTTACTGTACCTGGCGTCGCGACGCCGGAACCAGATTTTGCCTATAAATTCGGCTCTTCGTCAATTCATTTGGTGTGCTCTCCTTGGGAATTTTTCCCTGGTTTTATAGGAAGCATCTATTTTTGTATATATAAATATTATTTTTAATTTATGTATTTAATTTTCAGTAATAGTAGTAATTCTTCTTCTACCTTTCTTTAATGTTTTGTAGTTAATTTTCTGCTGGGGATAAGGTGAAGCTTTTATTATTTTAATTTAGATTAATCTCCCTAAATATAATATGGAAATTATAATTCAAAATATAAAAGATTACCGCCTTAATGGCTGGTTTTATTTATTTGACATAATGTGGCACCGCCTATATGGCTGGTCTTTAGGTGACAGGTAATTACCGCCTATATGGCTGGTTTATGTTCAAATATTATTACCGCCTTTATGGCTGGTCGGACTTAATTTGACTTAATAAAGAATACCGCCTTTATGGCTGGTCGGTAATATCATGTTTAATTTTTGTATTATATTAAGGGAGATATCTAAATTATAAATAGTAAAAGTGGATCCCCAACCCCCAGTATTTTATTTTTATTCTAGGGAAGTGATGAAACACAATACACACACTTAATAATTGATTTTCTTTTTATGGATAGTTCTTTAGTTTGTTTATTGAGTCTTAAGCTTAATGCTATTTTATTAACTGGCTATTAATAAGATTGATGGGGTAAATCTAAAATGAACTAGACATAGGGACTTTAGGTTTCAGCCTTAGATTCAATAGCCCACGATCTTCCTTGAGGATAGATAACCCTTTAATAGATTTCCTTACAGGATAGGAATATACCTGTCGGGCGGGGGTAGCCATAATTGGAACTTAAACTTAATGAATCCAGGTAATGTGGTTGACATAGACATATGGTTCAATTGGGTTATACTGGGTATTTGCGTCTGACCATCGGAAGAGGCTTTTGCATATTTTCGTGTTCCAGGTTAGCAAACTGAATTAGTACACATAAATAAGAGAATCAATTAATCCTTTTAACAGTATTGTATGGAGTCACGACCCTAGATCTTTTGAGTCTGTTTATTTATTTTCCTTAGTATTTTCTTTTGTTTATTTTATTTTTATTAAGCAATTCCACATTCAACCAATCAAAGCAATCAATTCCCTTCTCCATATAATTAGATATCTGTAAATAAATAGATTCAATAATTAATAACAACAGTAGGAATTAAGTCCTCGTGGGATCAATATTTTTATACTACTTGAACGATACGTGCGCTTGCGTTATACGTGTGTGTTTACGCCGGTCAAGTTTTTGGCGCCGTTGCCGGGGACTTATTTTTCTTGAGTTATTAATTTTGAAGCTATCTAATTTACTTGTATCTAATATTCTTTATTTTTATCTGTAATTTTTATTTCTTTCTTTATTTTTCAGGTGGTTGAAAAATGGAACACTACTGGGAGATTGAGAGATTACGAGCCTTACAAAAAGATACACCCCACATCTGGGAGAAACAGTCCGATTTTCTGAGGCCTGTTGTCGAGCCCAACGATTATCACTGGATGCCAGAACCAAGCAATACTACATTTGCTCATCAGAACGCAATGGAGAGATGTGACATATGTAATGGTAACCACCCAAGAGATTATTTCGAGTACAACTACAATCCAGGGTGGTAGAGCTATCAAAATCATTTATGGTACGAAGAACCATCACATTTTCCATCTTATCCACCATCTTCCTTCGATCATTATCAAGAACCAGAACCATCCGAGGAAGATCAATTGATTCACATGTTCAAAGAACAAGCAGCTCGATTTGATGCACAAATTCAGAGTAATGCAGAAGCCATACAGAGAATGACAGATCAGATCAGACAATTAATAGAAAACCAGAGCTACATACCTCAAGAATCATTTTCAGATGAAGCCTCAGAGTACCAAACATTTCACGATGACACTTTAGCAGAGGAGGAGGCTGAGGAGAATCAAGAACCAGAGGTATCAGTTCAGGAACCCGAACCGGCAAAGTCTCGATTTGATTTCTATTATTCAGATTCTGACGAGGATGAAGCTGAAATGTTTGTGCCAACTGCATCAAAAATTGAGGATGGAATTCTGTATCCTCAAAATGAAGATCTTGGAGATTATATTGCAACAATGTTTAAGGAAGAACTACCAATCGAAGAGGATAAAAGCATACAGACAGAGACATCTTTACATCCTCCGGTTGAAGATCTTGGAGATTGTTTTGCAATGATGTTTGAAGAAGATCTACCCGAGCCAATCAATTCAACTGAATCAGAGGATGAAGACCTAATGTCAGACTCATCTTTTCATCCTCAGGTGGAACAAGAAGTAGAACAAATAGAGGAGCAGATGACAAAACTTATTGAAGATCCAGAGCATTCAGGCGAAACATCACTGTTATGGGGAGTACAATCTAAAGATATCACCCAGAAGCTTGACAGAATGGAACTTCCATTCCAAGTCAAGCACCATACGAGACCTCCTGATTTTCTTTCTTTCTTTGCAGGAACTACTGGAGCGACAGAGTTTAAAAAGGTGGCACGAGCACTGAATGAGACAAAACTCTTTTTAACCATTTTACCGTTGGAAGAGACCCTTCAAAAGCAACGCACATGGCAATGTCTTTAATAGGACATCCAAAACGACGCTGAAACCTCCTTAACAGATGAATTTAGCGCTAGCAGGGAGGCAACCCATGCAATTTGTTGTAATTTCTGTTTTCATATTTTGTGTATACATATTGTGGAGTTTTTAATTTTGTGTGTTATTTTTGTAGGGAAAAGCACAAACGAAGCATTTTAAGACAGAAGGAATGGTGTTTGGCAATCAAAGATGAGAAACAATTCATTAGCGATGGATGAATAAAGAATTAATTCTTGAGACGCATCATAATGGATTTTTATACCAAGCGAGTGGCGTATTGCGTACACAATTCCATTGCCTTAATTATTGCTTTGATTCCCTTTTCTGTTGTAATTATCTTTATTTTCGTAGACAGGATCCAGACTTTTTGACCTTTCATGATTTCTTTTGTTGTTTAGCTAACAATCGTCCTTTGGAAGATATTAGTGCTATTATTACTCACTCTTTTTCAGGTACTATAAATTCAGCCCGTCATTGCACTTTTGAAGGCATCCAGAGTTGAGAAAGAAATACTTATAAAAATGGAAGCCACTTCAAGAAGACGAGTTAAAAACATCTATGTGTTTTGCGGTAGTAGTGTTGGTACTAAACCACAATACGTAGAAGCAGCACAGGAATTGGGTCGAGTCTTAGCTGCAAGGAATATGAACTTAATATATGGCGGAGGCAATCTCGGACTTATGGGAATCGTTTCAAAGGCTGTACAGGAGGGAGGCAGTCATGTTTTGGGAATCATTCCAAAACCCTTGGCAGAGGCAAATCTTATTGGATCATCAAACGGAGAGGAACTGGTCGTACTAGGTATGTCTGAACGACTGGTAGAAATGATTAACCGTCCTGATGCTTTTATTGCTTTGCCAGGTGGCTTGGGTACATTGGAGGAAATATTTATAGTATTATCTTGGGCGAACCTGAACATACACCAGAAACCAATTGGATTGCTCAACGTTGATGGATTTTATGATTTTCTTTGTGTGTTTCTTGATGATGCTCAGAGAAATGGGTTCGTGTCAAAACCTTTGAAAGAACTCCTCTTTACTGCCAGAACTGCCCCGGATCTAATAGACCAACTCATAGCCTATGAACCACGAGTTGACCCTATTCTTTCAAAGATAAATTGGTCTGAGGACAATCGTGGTAAGAGGCGTCGGATTAATCTGGATCTTAACCTTTAAATTCCTGTAGATTCTCAGCTAACCAGGTATTATTTTCTAAACTCTTCTTCTACTGTTTAAGACATTGGGGACAATGTCTCAGTTAGGTTTGGGGGAGGGAAATAGTTTATCAGTACCTTGTTTTTAGTTTGTATGTTGTTTTTATTTTTAGTCCAAAATTTTTGGAAAAATATAAAAAAATTGGAAAATTTTCAAAAATTACAAAAAAATTTTGCGTTTTTGTGTTTTGACTGAAAAGGAGAAATTGGTGAGAGATAGCTGTGTAAGGAATTTCCACTCCTGAGACGTATTTCAAACATATTTCGAAACAAGTTAACTTTTGTTTATCTCCTTTTAAATTATTTAATTTCTGAATTCTCCATAACACTGACTAAAATGAATCTTCATATGCTCAGTTGGCAGGTATTATCAACATACATGGAAACATACAGACATGAGATAAAAATTGAAAAGTTTGTAATATTCAGTGCTCTAGTTCAATTGGAGGAAGCATCTCAAAAAGCAGTGGAGTAAAAAAAAATCAGAAAAATTATTCCATTGCTACAAAAAGGTGTGAAATCTGATAGAACTTTAGAACAAAAATATTACTCTCTTATCAACTACATTTATGACTGCTGTGGGCAAAAATGAGTTGTTTAATATTTTGTTGGGTGTGTATATGGAGAATGGTAAAAATAATCGGAGAATTTACTTATTCGGTAATTTAGAAAGAAACAAAACAACTAGTAACTTGAAGTAGAAGTTTCACTTGATTAGTCACTAACTTCGTTATTCTCTTTTCGCTTGTCTTTTTGCTTTTGTGTGCATTAGTTTTAATACCTTTTTACTTTTGTAAAATGTTTGTGGGTATCATTGCTGTAAACCCTCACGAGACTACAACTCGTCCACTAGGGACACCTAGGGGTTTAAAGGCTTGTTGCATACGCTAAATGCAACCGTGATCCCTACGAAAGCGGCTTAGTTAAATTTTACTTATGTTATTTTATTCTATGTTTTGCTCGAGGACTAGCAAAATGTTAGGTTTGGGGTGTGATGAGTGGTATTTATATCATTATTTCCCACTCATTTATCCTAATATTTTGTATAGTTTCTTGAGTTTTGTGAATATTTTGATGTGTTTTGTGTTATTTTGTAGATAAATAAAGTTTTGGAAAGCACTGGAGGCAATTTGGGGCAAAAACGGACAAAAATGCGTCAACAGGGATATTATCGTCATTTCAGCGTCGCGATGCTGAAGCCATTCGCGTCGCGACGCCCAGCATGCGCCGGAATTGCTAATGTGCGCCGTGGACACCTGGACCAATCAGAAAATTTACTAACATGCGCCGATAATGCTATCTTGCGCCGTGCCACGTGTCACCATCACAACGGAGATGCTAATGTGCGCCGGTGCCACGTGTCGCGATCTAACGGTGCCGACAATCACCCTCCACACGTCAGCGTGATGTAAGCAATGACGTCATGAACAGTGCCACGTCATCTGATAAGAATCTGAGCCGACGAATCAGTGCGTGACACGTGTCACAATTATTGCTGCCGACAGCCGCGTGGTGAAAGCCGCGTATGACCAAGTTACTGTACCTGGCGTCGCGACGCGTGACCTCTTGGCGTCGTGACGCCGGAACCAGATTTTGCCTATAAATTCGGTTCTTCGTCACTTCATTTGGTGTGCTCTCCTTGGAAATTTTTCCCTGGTTTTATAGGAAGCTTCTATTTTTGTATATATAAATATTATTTTTAATTTATGTATTTTAATTTTCAGTAATAGTAGTAATTCTTCTTCTACCTTTCTTTAATGTTTTGTAGTTAATTTTCTGCTGGGGATAAGGTGAAGCTTTTATTATTTTTAATTTAGATTAATCTCCCTTAAATATAATATGGAAATTATAATTCAAAATATAAAAGATTACCGCCTTAATGGCTGGTTTTATTTATTTGACATAATGTGGCACCGCCTATATGGCTGGTCTTTAGGTGACAGGTAATTACCACCTATATGGCTGGTTTATGTTCAAATACTATTACCACCTTTATGGCTGGTCGGTAATATCATGTTTAATTTTTGTATTATATTAAGGGAGATATCTAAATTATAAATAGTAAAAATGGATCCCCAACCCCCAGTATTTTATTTTTATTCTAGGGAAGTGATGAAACACAATACACACACTTAATAATTGATTTTCTTTTTATGGATAGTTCTTTAGTTTGTTTATTGAGTCTTAAGCTTAATGCTATTTTATTAACTGGCTATTAATAAGATTGATGGGGTAAATCTAAAATGAACTAGACATAGGGATTTTAGGTTTCAGCCTTAGATTCAATAGCCCACGATCTTCCTTGAGGATAGATAACCCTTTAATAGATTTCCTTACATGATAGGAATATACCTGTCGGGCGGGGGTAGCCATAATTGGAACTTAAACTTAATGAATCCAGGTAATATGGTTGACATAGACATATGGTTCAATTGGGTTATACTGGGTATTTGCGTCTGACCATCGGAAGAGGCTTTTGCATATTTTCGTGTTCCAGGTTAGCAAACTGAATTAGTACACATAAATAAGAGAATCAATTAATCCTTTTAACAGTATTGTGTGGAGTCATGACCTTAGATCTTTTGAGTCTGTTTATTTTATTTTCCTTAGTATTTTCTTTTGTTTATTTTATTTTTATTAAGCAATTCCACATTCAACCAATCAAAGCAATCAATTCCCTTCTCCCTATAATTAGATATCTGTAAATAAATAGATTCAATAATTAATAACAACAGTAGGAATTAAGTCCTCGTGGGATCGATATTTTTATACTACTTGAACGATACGTGCGCTTGCGTTATACGTGTGTGTTTACGCCGGTCATTCTGACAAAGAAATTAAGGAGTCATTGCGGCAAGCATAACGGATTGAGCACTAAAGTTATCATCACCATGAGTCTTCCAAAGCTCATGATCCACTATTTGCTCAACTCCGGGCTCAGGCCCGAGATGTCACTCTATCAAATAAAGTAATTTCTCGTTTCCCAGGACTATCATGAGGTTCTATTCCCAATTTGAAAAATTGAAGCCGCTTAAAGACATTTTCACCCAAGATTATGTTTTAAACGTTAATCTTTCAGTTATCTTGATTCCAATAGTCCAACTATCCAATCAACGATTTCAGGTACAATCGAATATAATGATTACTATAGTCTAATTATATAATCAATTATAATTGATCGGTTATATTCAAATGTATTGATGACTGTAATCCAATTATATAACCAAATACAAATGAAGTAGTTTGAATACAGTCCAACTGTTTAATTAAAACAACAATTGAATATTAGTCCAACTAATATATTTATATTTTAAATAATGATGAAAAATGAAATGAGCGCGTATTGGCAAGTATCTAAATGAAATTGCAAATTTAATACTTGTCTCCCACTATTTTTCGGCGAGCCTCTAACCTTCTGTGGAGTACTCGGGAAACCTAGTTTCCTAATGGGCTAGGATCCCTTTAAATAACACACAACCTTGACTTTGCCCAACAAGCTGTATGATATTTAACTAGGTAGATCTCTAAGATCAATTGGATCTCATCCAATTTCTAGATCCAGTAAGTGGACATTCAAGTCCGAAACATATATCCAATATATGCCAATATATCCGATATATTCCCTAACATTTTTCCTCTAAATCAACTAAGTCTTTGCTTTGGCTCAACAAGATTAATGATTCTAGTTAAGCATGACCCATTGACAATGGAAAGCTTCGTAATCGAGGCCGATGAACAAGAAGTGACCTTGACTTTGGCCAACAAATCACAACTTGCCCAAGGCGTACGATATGGAACAAAGCCTTCATGATTCAAACACATCCGCGATGGATAAAGGTCTTGACTTTGGCCAACAAACCAGTGCCAATCTTGGATCTTGAGAATGAATAACTCAATGGAAGGAAAACGCTTAATATTTGTTGAGGGTTTTTTTTTCACGTAAATTGGCAACCAATTTATTATCTTTGATTAGGTCTCATCATACACCCTTAAGCATGCATTCTAAAAGCATAATAAGGCGCGGTAAATAAATTAATAATGATATGCAAATGGATATCTCACAATTGTTCCTAGAACAAATCACTCTATTTCCTCTCCCCGACTAGCACTATTCATACTTCTACCCAATTACATAATACTTCTAAATAAACCTCATTTACATTGAGGGGAATTGGTGAGAAGAGAATTAAAAAGAATCAAGAGATAAAGGCTGGACAAGCAGGTCCAATTTAATAAATTCTAAATTTATTACAATAATTTCCAAAATTGCCCTCACCCATCTAATATCCATCTGATATACATTATTCATACAATACATCCATGTATTAACACAAAGCATGTTATCAATCAATCTAATCCAATTAATTAATCTTTTATTAATGACCATCCAATGTTCAAACAACGATTTGATTTGCTCGAGTACAACTCGTTTAATAATAAGTACTCAAAATGCGAATTCTTGAATTATATCGAACTACAATTTTAAATTCAATTTAATTTGTATTCAATACTAATTCTTTATTTAATTCCAAATTAAATAATTACATTTTAAATGTGCCTTTTAGACTTGGATTCCAAATCCAATCTTTATGGGTCTCAAAGCCCGATTAACATCCAATGTCAACTTAATTAAAGTCCAATGGGCTTTCAATTAATTTCTTAAGGCATGGGCTTTGGCCAATATGGGTCAAACCTAAATGCCAAGGCCCAATAAAGGAATCACTCTATTTGCCATAAAATTAATTTCGGCCCATTAGGCCCAATTAAATTTTAAAAGGCCCATTTATCATATTTGGACTTAATGGAATGGTTTTAGGCCCAATTTGGATCCAATCCAATTGTCCTAAACCAACTTGGCCCAACCAAGCCCATTAGGCCCAAATACAACAATTTTATCCCAATTCCAAATTAAGCCTAACTAATTAAATTTTAATATTCCAAAAATCACAATTTAATTAATTAAAGTGTATTTCACTAATTAATTATTTAAATTAACATTTCCAAAACATCAATTTAATTAATTAATCATGCATTATTATATTCAACACATGTCCAACATTATTAAAACAAAATCAACTCATTTTCATGCTATTTTGGTCACATCAATTTGATGATTTTATATCCGATTTTGATTTCAATCCAATTAAATTACAAATCAATATATATCATGTCTTTAAACACATCCAATTGTCTAAAAAACAAAAATTACCATGATCTACAAAGGTCCATATAATTCGGCCAAGCCTCAAAATTTAGGGAAAATTAATCTAATTAATTTTTCATCAAATTGATCATGCATAACACTTAGTTATCATTATGTAAGCATACTCAAACAAAAAAATTGATCAAATCATGCTCAAATCAAAATTACCCAAATTCAAGTATATAACCCTAAGTTCATTTCATGCTCAAAATTGGCTCTGATACTAATTGTTGGGCATCTAAGGTCAAACCAAGATCATTTTAAGCATAAAATATGTGAATACGGAAAGAAGTATAGCAGAAATATATTCACTTTGAACGGTTTAGGATGTGTAGAGAAGAAAAAATTTGCTCCTTGTGAAGTTGCTCTAAGCTCATTTGATCTTATGTTGAACTCTAAGCTTTGATGAGTGAATTCCAAACTCTTGGGAAAAGTTTCCCTATCACCTTTGTATGATTCTTTGTGTGGTAGCAATGGAAGAATTTTACAACAAAACTCTTCCCATTTCTTCCTTCTTGTTCTCGGCAATGCAAAGGAAAAAGGGAGGAGAAGTCACGCCCAAGGAGAGAAAAAAAAGAGAAAAAAGTGTTAAGTGTAAAGTGTAAAGTGTTATGATTTTCCAAAAAATCAAAGACATATACCAAATCTCAAAGTTTGGTAAAAGTGTTTCAACCTTTCACACTTGTGTGTTTTACACACAATCAACAACTAACAACTTCCATCAACCAAAATTATTGACAAAGTTGACTAGGTGATGTGACTTGTGGGCCCCACTTGATTCAAAATCCGAGTGGGCCCGCAAACATATTCCGGGCTCGGGTTCGTTAATTCCGAATAAATGAATTTTCCGTTGCGATGTAATTAAATCAAATTTAATTAAATAATTATGTCTAGCAAAATTACTATTCAGTCGCTCGCGAATTAATTCCAAATTAACTCGTTCGCCCGAATTAAAATCCAATTTTAATTCCTTTATGAAATCTAATTTCATTTAATATATCGAATATATTATTTTAATCGATTAATTTCGAATTAATCGTTCTCTCTCTTCTAATTGAATTTTATCCCAGATAAAATTCTCCCCGAAATTAATCCTCGATAATTTTCTCTCTCTCTTCTTATTGATCCCAGATTAATTATGTTCGAGTCATACGTCATCGATGAATCTTCAGGAAGCGACCCATGAGATCCCTCGATATGTTGGCAGTAAATCCGATTATCGGACTATCCGAATACGTGCGTACCCCATACCACGTTTTTACCGATTTACAAGACATGGTTGGCTTCTATCAAAACACCGTGCCTACCCAATTCTCCGGAAATATTCTTTTAAGGAATATGTAATCTATGTCAGGCGTAGTATACGTAGTATTGCGTATTGCAATCCAGTATCGATATCACATGCTAGGCCTAGGGCTGGAATTGTGCCTGCCCCGTACGAAGCATATATCGGATCTCTGGTAACAAGTCTCTATAATCGGATAATCATGACCTAGTCATATTATCCCGATGACTGCAGTACTAAAGATACTAGTTCCGTATCATATGTGATCATCATCTCCTTATGACTGGAGTGATACTTCCATCTTGACATCACACCCAATACACTACGATTCTTAGTATACCCAGAAGAGGCGTACACAGAACCTGTTAAAGCCTTGGACGACCAAAACCAAAGTATACTGATTGTCGCAAGTATTAGCGATGTAAGTCTCAGGTTAAGACCAAATACACCTACCCTGATTCGGATTCCCATAGACACATAGTCATACTACCAATGAGATTCTGAGAGGTCTATCCAGAGCGAAGCTATTTCCGTACCATCGGTAAACACAACCTCCTATCACACTTGCATAAGTATCCAATACTTAAATATATGAGAACTATGTCGTTATGCTCCCACAACGCGCACAAGTGCTATACTAGTCTATTCCGCATTATCGATGTTCAGTCTCGATAATACTACGACTAGGGATATTTAATGATTAAACCTTAGTGGATTAATATTGTCTCATATCTTATTAATCTGGTACTAATCATGTGGACTTTTATCATTTATATATCTTGGTAATCTAATTATAAATGATAAAAGAGCAATTTTCTTTGTCACATAATTTATTTGTACAACAACACAATGTTATGTACAAATAATGATGATATGAGTCATAATTGTCCAACACAAAACCACGCTGAAACCTCATTGACGGATAGACTTCAGTCACGTCCAGCTGAAGACGATAAATTTAGCGCTAGCAGGAGGCAACCCATGCAAAATTTTTATTTTCATTTAAATTTTTATTTTTATATTTTGTGTATACATGCTGTAGAGTTTTTAATTTTGTTTGTTATTATTACAGGGAAAAACATAGATGGAGCACTTAAAGCAAAGCAAACCAGTGAAAACAAGGTTATCACAGAATAAAGTTTGACAAACTCACGAAGTTAAAAAGTCAATTCAGTAGAGACAGTGGAGTAATGAGTCAACTCTTGATACGCGTCCTAGTGGATATATTCATCATATGACTCGATTTTGCCAAAAAAAAAAAAGAAGTTAAATGGCCCCTAAAAGAAATCACGGTTACATTGTTCTTTTATCCTTCTTTTGTTTTGTAACGCATTGGGGACAATGCTAGGTTTAGGTTTGGGGTGAGGTTATTTTTATTTATTTGTTTTCTTCGTCAAATTGTTTTTTTCCTGCATATTTTTTATTCCTTGCATGTCATGTATATTTTGTGTGTTTTGATGATTTATTTAAAATAAAAATTAAAAAGAAAAAAATATATAGTCTAATGATGAGATTGTTTATCTTAGTAAAAAGTTCTAGGAAACGATAAATGCTTATTTCACTTTTATCCTATACTTTGAACCTAATATCTAGGTCAGACTCATATGCACTTAAAAAATAGTTATGTAGCAGTTAGATAATAAGGAATTGACAAAGTGACTAGTTAAAATAACTGGTGGTTGATGAATGACTGATTGCCTGAATATCTGTTTCTGTCTGCAGCTATTTTTGATGTGAGGAATGATGATAAAAAAAATTATGTATATTAATAAATAAAATCTGATATCTGAGTAATTAAGTCTGTAGGGGTGTCTTAACATCTAGTGTCCTAAAGCCAACTAGCTTGGGAGTTACTGGCCCAAAGCTCGCTAAATGGATTAAAGATGTTATATATATATATAAAAAAAGTTATTACTTAGTAACCGGGCATCTTGCGTCAGTAAGCAGTGACTGTTCGCGTCAAACGATAGAACTTTTAACATATGAAATCTAAGTAATTAAGTCTGTAGGGGTGGTTAACATCTAGTGCCCTAAAACCAATTGGTTTGGGAGTCACTGGCCTAAAGCTCGCTACATGGATTAAGGATGTTACAAAAAAAAATCACATACCTCACTTTGCGCAAATTGCAGTAGACAGAACAATTTTAGATAGTCAGGTTGGTTTGACCCATTAACTACTGAGAATTAAGACAAACTCACCTAGTTAATAACTTAGAATCGAAGTTGTTTGCAGAATTATTCACACACACACTCAGAGTCTGATTTAGATACTTTATTCAAAGGAAAGGATTTTAGTTGTAGTTTGTATTTTGAAGGTTCCTTTAACTTCTCTGAGGACATTGTATATATAGCTATTATTTTATTTTATTTTATTTCTTTTTCATTTGTTTCTTTTGTCTTTTTGCTTTTGTGTGCATTTCATTGACGTTTGTGGGTATCGTCACTGTAAGCCCTCACGAGACTATAACTCGTCCACTAGGGACACCTAAGGGTTTAAAGGCTTGTTACATACGCTAAATGCAATCGTGATCCCTACAAAAGTGGCTTAGTTTAAATTAGTTTCAGTTGTTTATTTTATTTTATTTCTTTTCCTTGAGGACTAGCAAAATGTTAGGTTTAGGGGTGTGATGAGCGGAAAATATATCACTATTTACCGCCCCTTTGACCGAATATTTTTTATGGTTTCTCGAGTTTTATGAATATTTTGATGTGTTTTAGTTTATTTTGCAGATAAAATAAAATCGGGACTCAATGGAATCATTCAGGACGAAATGTGAAACAATAAGGGCAAAAACTTGACTTGACATTTGAATTTTGGAAACCCTTAATATGATAAATAAGGTAGATTAATCTCACTTAATTTATAATATGGAAAATATAATTTAATAATATGAATTAAAGTTGATGCCGCCTTAATGGATGGTTTATTTATTTGACATAATGTGACACCGCCTATATGGTCGATCTTTAGGTGACAAATGATTACCGCCTACATGGTTGGTTTATGGACAAATAATAACACCGCATTTATAGCTGGTTTGACTTAATTACGTAACACTGACAATTTCTATATTATAATAAAGTGAGATTTCTACATTTGAAATATTAAATGAGGATCCCATAACCCCAGCATTTTATTTTTATTCTAGAGAAGTGATGAAGCACAATATTCACAAGTTTCTCTATATTATGTTTAATGCTTTGGTTTGTTTATTGAATGTTAAGCTTAATGCTTCTTGTTGACTGATCACCAATAAGATTGATGTGGTAAACTTAAAATGAACTTGGAAAAGGGATTTTAGGTTTCAACCTTAGATTCAATAGCTCACGATCTCACCTTGGGGTAAAAGTCTATTAAGTAGATTTCCTTACAGGATATGAATATACTTTTCGGGCGGGGGTAGCCATAATTGGAACTTGAACTTAATGAATTCAGATAACTTGATTAACATATAAATATGATTAATTGGGTTATTTTGGGTGTTTGCATCTGACCATCGGAAAAGGCTTTTACATATCTTCGTGTTCCAGGTTAGCAAACTGATTTATTACACATATATAAGAGAATCAATTCATCATTAGATTAATATTGTGTGGAATCACAACCCTAGATATTTGTGTCTTTTATTTATTTTCCTTAGTATTTTCTTTTCTATTTTTTTTTTATTTTTTTAGCAAAACCACATTCAACCAACCAATCAATCAATCATTTTCTTCTCCTTTAATTAGATACTTGTAAATAAATAGAATCAATAATTAATAACAACAATAAAAATTCAGTCATCGTGGGATCGATATTTTTTTTACTACATTAGTGATATGTGCGCTTGCGTTACGTGTGTGATTTCACCGATCAGGCTTCACTCACAATCTTGATCTCTAAGCTATTTAGAGTAAAGTTGTCACACAAAATAATTTTTATTCTCTTTCTTGTTATTTCTTTTCTTTCAACTCTTAATAGAAAAAAATTTAGGGTAGCTAGGATTTCACAAAATGGATTAAGGTAAAAAAGGAAAACCCTTTTCCTATTTATATCTAGGGTTTAATTTATTGTCAAAAACAAACTAAATCCTTTCTCTTTCCTTCCTTCTATGTTTCGGCCAGCCCTATTATTTTTGTAACATGAAATTTTTTTTTAAATGTCATCATAATGACATTAAAGTGTTACTAAATAAAAAAAGTGTAACTACCATTTATGAAAAATTGAATTTTAAAATCATTTATTTCTAAAAATGACATATTCAATAATTTAATATTTATAATAAATTAAATGATTATCTCATAATCATTTATTTAATGAAAACTTTATATTAAATATAATATAAAGTTACATGTGTGACAAATATATTATTAATCCCATTAATAATAATATATATGTGAGTATATAATCGGACTATCCAATTATATTTAATTTGCTACAATATATCGAGCTAGCACATGAGCCAAATTGACCTACATTTCTGAGCTCCAATAATCATGGGATATTAATTAAAATTAATTAAATATTCCAAATTATTAACTTCAGGTTATTCCACTAGAAACCCGAAGCTGCACTTGTTGAAGTTGGTTCTCGGAGCGCCAATCCGAATAATATATTACACATTATCATTTATTATTTACTAATAAAATAATTACATTTTCATTTCAAACCTTATTAATGTTAATGTCATTATGCATATTATATTAATATATAAATATGCTAAGAATGTTATCGATCTTAGAAAAATCATTTAGTAATATTGGACACTGGGTGGTCTGACATTAGGATAATATTACTATTATAAACTATTCTTAAGTAAATATTCATAATCGTTAGTTTTGAAATACGGTTGAGTTCCTATAACCTAGAAGACTAGCACATGTCGTATATTGGAATTGAAGTTCCAATAGTTTAACCCGATGTACTATGAGTAAGGGAAACTCATATAGTCATGTGGGTATTCGTTGGAGCGAATACTGAATGACTCACAAGTTATTCTTAATAGTTTGAAATACACACCAATGTCAATAGGAATCTCATCGAGTCGAGTAGCATATGTGATCCTTTGACTATAAGATAACATTGATTTTATGTGTGATCCTCCACTCTTTGATGCCATATATCTCAGAGATATTTCATGGTCTGATCGCTAGATGTTCATTGGGTGTGGACCGATATACTCGTTAATTAATTGCGTATCAAGATAGGATCTGTCAGCCTGTATGTGAACCATAAGGGGTTTGGGTATCCATGTGAGTAAGTCATGATTCTTAAGACTTCGGCCAAAGTCGATCACCTAGGGTGGATCACATATATCAGAAATGGTGTTCTGATTAGTTGGATCACATTTCGACATGACGGTGTAATCTATATTTCCTAAGCATAACTCGGATAGCCTATAACAGAGGGATTGTTAAACATATGTGATGACTTCAACTTGTATAGTTCAAAAAGATCGTTCGTGTTCTTCGCAAATTCGGAGGTGGCCGAATTGAGTACATATAAGCTAGGCATGTATGACGAATGTGTATGGACTTAGAGAGTCCCACAATATGAAGTGTACTCGTTGAGCACTTGGGTAGTCGATAATGTTTTATAATAAATAATATTTGATATTATAATTATCAACTAAAATAAATAGCTGTTATTGGATAACATTAATTATTTACTTTGACCCAATTTAATTATTTGGATTAATCCAAAATCACACAAGGGCTTTGTTAAAATTTCATAAATATCTCTACCATTGGAGGATATTTTGGTAATTATAAATATATAATAATAGATAAATTTGGCTTGATTTAATTGAATTAAATCAAAGTGGTAGAACATTGAACTAATCCATTGATTAAACTTTGTCTTGATTTAATTGGATTAAATCAAAGTGGTAGACAAAGTTGATTAGTCACACCTAATTATACATATTTGGAAAAATTGGATTAAGCCCACTAAAAGTTGATTAAGACTTTTATTAATTAAAAATTGCATTAGTTTTTCTAAAAAAGACAAGCTTGAGCAAGTTTTTAATCAAGGCAAAACAAGCTAAAATAAGTATTAAGCAAAAGAAAGAAATATTAGCTTATGTAAAATTTTTGTGGGAGAAGCTTTGGAAGTTCTCTACAGCAACAAGGAGAAGAAGATTGGATCTTAGAATCAAGTTTGCTAGCTTTGGAAGTTCTCTACAACAATAAGGAGAAGAAGATTGGATCTTCGTATCAAGCTTTCTAGCTTTGGAAGTTCTCTACAATATTTCGACAAGGAGAAGAAGATTGGATCTTGGAATCAAGCTTGCTAGGTAAGTTTGATCTTCTCTAAAGATATGTTTTCATTAGTGAGTTATTATTATTATTGAAACATATAGTGGTGTATTATGTACTAGATACATAATAACATAGCTTGATGTTGAAATTAGGCTAATGAATTGTGTATGGATGCTTTGGAAGCACCAACACAATATACTTGTGATTGGGTCAAAATATTTATGTTGGACATAAACATAAAATTAGAGTTTGGAACTCTAGATAATTGCTTGGAGCTATGGCTACCATTCTAGAATCATTTGACCACATTTGAGTGACCTATAATTATTCATGAGTCATTTCATTGTGAGATTCTAATTTGGTTTGTGTTTTGATTTATACTAATACATATGTATTTACAATACATATATGTTTGTTAATTAACATGTGTTGATGTTAGTTTTGATGTTAAAATTGGATTTTAGATGTATTGAAGTGTTTGGAGAAAATTGGAAGTATTTTGAATTGGATTCAAGGTAAATTTGCTTTATGCCAACATTTTACATAGGGCAACGTCTCGACTCCGAACTCTGGCGTCACGACACTCTAAGGCAAATTTGATTCTCTAATTAACGATTTATTCATAACCATTATAAATATTATCTTCCTTCTATTGAAATAGAAATACTTGAGGGCTCTAATCGTTCAAGTACTGAATCAACCCTTAAGGAAGATACTCTTTTACTTCTCGCAAGAAGGAGTGAACTCCATATCTATGTAAAACGTCCACAACTACACACCAAGCCATATCCCCAAAGTACGTAGCTATTACTCGGGATTGTTACACTAAATCAAAAGACATAGTATGCCATGCAAAAGTTCACAGTACACTCAAGATTCATATCAATCCATATATGACCATCTAGTAAATTGAAATGAATTTATTTATTTAACAGATATTATAATAAATTCATTTCTATCTGGGTCCAATCCTATATGATCACATCATATAAGGTGCCTTCATTCTCATGTCAACACATGGACCATCCCGCATCAAGGTCTCCATACAACTATAGAATGGACCGTAGCTATAGATAAACCATAAAGTATCCACTTTATTTGCTCTCTATGGACTATTTTAGATTACTAACTTCAGACTTAAATCCTTTTGTGTTTAAAATATGTGATTTTTAAATCAAAATAATTGATAAATGAAGAATACATCTTTTATTTTATTAATAAATAATTCAGTTTACATTACATAAAGCTATAGGGCAACACTAATCTTTTTCTTCATGTGTCCATTTCATCTTTTTTGTAGGAATTCAATGATGTGCTGACAAAGGGCATTCCTAATGGTTTAGAGGTATTGAGCACCAGATATATTTCATACATGGCACAGTCATTCCCAATAGACCAGCCTACCAGAGCAATCCCGAGGAAACAAAGGAATTTCAGAGGCAAGTGTAGGAGTTGATGGAGAAATGGTATGTTAGAGAAAGTATGAGTCCCTGTGATGTATCAATTCTTCTAGTTCCTAAGAAAGATGGGATGTGGCATATGTGCGTTGATTCTCAAGCGATCAACAATATAATGGTGAAGTATTGTCGCCCTATTCCTAGACTAGATGACATGTTGGATGAATTGCATGGTTCCAAAGTTTTTTAGTAAGATTAATTTAAAGTGTGGATACTATCAGATTCGCATGAGAGAGTAAGATGAGTGGAAAACTGCATTTAAGACCAAGTATGGCTTGTATGGATGGTTAGTTATGCCATTTGGTCTTACAAATGCACCTAGCACGTTTATGAGATTGATGAACCATGTTATTCGTGCATTTATAGGTAGGTTTATTGTGGTTTATTTTGATGACATCTTAGTATACAGTAAAACATTTATGAGCATGTTATGCATTTGAAGCATGTTCTTGATATGTAAAGGCAGGAGAAAATGTATGCTAACTTTGATAAGTGCACTTTTTTTTATAGATAGAATGGTTTTCCTTGGTTTTGTTATAAGTGCAGATGGAATAAAAGTTGATGTTGAAAAGGTTAAGGTAATTCAGGATTGGCCTACACCGACAACTATGACAGAAGTCAGAAGCTTCCATGGATTAGCAAGCTTCTATCACAGATTTATTAAAGACTTCAGCAGTATTGCAGTACCACTGGTTGAAGTAGGGAAGAAAACAATTGGCTTCAAATGGGGAGAAGAGTATGAGCGTGCATTCCGGATCTTAAAATGAAATTATGCACTGTACCAGTTTTGGCTAGCAAAATTTGAGAAGATATTTAAGATTAAGTGTGACACATCCGGGATAGGAATTAGAGTGATTCTTATGCAAGAAAAGTGACCAATAGCTTACTTTAGTGGGAAGTTGAAAAGAGCAGTTTTGAGGTACCCCACATAAGACAATGAATTTGTATGCGCTAGTGAGAGCCATTGAGACTTGGCAGCATTATCTATGGCCTCGAGAGTTTATGATCCATATATATCATGAGTCATTGAAGCATTTGAAGGGCCAAGATAAGTTGAACAAATGACACAAATGATGGTTAGAGTTTGTTGAGACATTTCCATATATAATCCGCTACAAACAAGGTAAGGAAAATATTATCACCGATGCATTATCTTGAAGGTATGCTTTATTTACTTCTTTGAGTGCGAGAATGGTTGGGTTTGAATTTATTAAGGAACTCTATACAATTGATACTAATTTCAGTACTATCTATGCTGCATGTGAAAAGTCTACTCTTAGTAAATTCTACCAACATAATGGATTTATGTTTAGAGAAAATAGATTATGTAATCATGTTTATAGTATGTGTGAGTTGTTAGTTAGGGAATGTGGGAGGTTTAATGGGGCACATGGGCATTGCCAAGACCTCAGGGGCATTGAGTGAATATTTCTATTGGCTTAAAATGAGGAGAGATATTGATCGTTTGTCTGATAAATGCTTAACTTGTAAAAATACTAAATCTAAGGTTATGCCTCATGGTTTGTACACACAATTGCCTGTACCTAGTGAGTCGTAGATAGATGTATCAATGGACTTTATATTGGGTTTACCTTGGACTATGTAGGGTAGAGATTCCATCTTTGTAATGATTGATAGGTTCAGTATGATGGCACACTTTATAGCATTTCATAAGACTGATGATGCCACTAACATTGCTGACTTGTTCTTTAGAGAAGTAATACGAATTCATGGTATTCCATGAAGTATAGTTTCAGATCGTGATGTTAAATTCCTTAATCACTTTAGGAAACTTTTATGGCCAAAATTTCAAGCTAAAGGGAGGGATTTCCCTTTGTTCAAGCTTCGAATTATATAACGCGTGACAACCTTAGTGGTGTCTCCATTCTAGCAGAACACAACAAGGTATCATCTTAAGGGTTTTCAAAGACAAGTTCTTTGTGGGTTTTTTTCTGGCCTTGGAAGGGTTTTGTTCCATCAAAATCAAATTCGCGGTTATTGGAGTTCAGATCTATTACTTGGGTTTACTTGGCCTAATCTCCAAGTGAGTTCCTCGTCATGTACCCTTTGTGAACTAGACTGTAACCAATCAAAATACACTTTTGAGAATGAAAGTCACATTTATGTTGGTTATATGGTCTAAGTAAAGGAAAACAAACACTACCAAAGACTCTTAGAAATTGATAATATGGAGACTGTTTATGAAGTTTCTGAAAAGGGGATAGATTGTTTAAAACAGTTGAAGGAAATCTATTAACAAGATAGGCAGTTGGGTGAAAGGGACCCATAAAAAACTAAAAGGTAATTAAGCATGTGCTAATAAAGTCAGACTTGTCTCTACATTGTGTCTATGTTTTCTTTCAACAACACCATTTTGATGGTGTGTATGTGGAAAACTATGTCTAAACTGAATCCCATTTTGTTTCAAGAATGACTCAAATATCCTATATTCTCCTCTCCAGTCTGACTATACAGATTAAATATGCAAGTTTAATTATTTTTCAACAAGGGTTTTGAAAGGTTAAAAATGCTTCTGATTTCACTTTAAAAGGAAATATACATGCATACCTAGTGTAATCATCAACAAATGAGATATAATATCTATATTCATCCATAGAACTAACTGAAGCCCACCCCTAAAGTTTAGTGTGAAGTAATTTTAAGGGTGTCTTGGTTTTAATTTCAGTGGATGCAAAATGTAAATGGTGAATCTTGCCTAATTGGCATGCATCACAGAATTGAAAAGGCATATTAGCAAGGTATGAATGAGAAGACAACAAGGTGCGTAAAACATGTTTGTTTAGATGTCCAAACCTATTATGCAATACATTCAAAGTGATTCCATCTATAGTTTTAGAGATTACAAATGCTTTAGCAGGATGTTTACCAGAATCAATTGCATTATGAATGTTTACAACATTATTTGAAATTGAAGAAATCATTGAACAATGACTTGAAAAAACTGAAAGATGGACCATTTTGATTAGAATCAGCTTTTGACAGAAGCTTATACAGTCTTCCTTCAGCAATCCTTTTGGCCACTAGAGTTCATTTCTCCTTGTCCTTAACATAACAAGCATATGAGTTAAATTCTATGAATATGTTATTATTTGAAAAAAGCTTAGAGATACTTAAAAATAATTAGAGTTAGTGCTCGACATGCCAATTTTTGATGTATTCATTATAAATATATTGTACGTTAATATTTTGTTTTGAAAAAAATTTAGTATTTTCATCAATATAATCTTTAGTATAATGGTAAAGACGTAAATAGTCCATAAAATGAGTTATTGTAATGTAGTTGCAAAGCGTCGTAACAGACACTGAGAAATATCACAACATGATTCATTCTTAAAATAGTTCCTAGTCAAGCTTTATATACCTGGTCGGTTAGCAAACCCAAGAGACTAGTATATGTCATATATTGCAATAGTTTCAATGGTTTATCTCAGTTAACTATGAGCCTTAGGGAGACTCATATAGATATTTAAGTATTTATTGGATAAATATTGAACGACTCTTTTAAAGATTCCTAATAGATGGTACACCAATATCAAAAGAAATCTTCTCAAGTCGAGTAACATATTTGCTCATTTGACTTGAGATCCACTTGTTGGGGTTGGTGCTCGGAGCACCAATCCGACACGTATTTATGTCCGATTCATGAATACGAATAATTTCTTTTTCCATAATATTACTTATTAATGGTTGCACCTCTTTTTTTTATATATACGTATTCGATTAAATTACGATTAGATTGAAACTAAATGTAGTTTAGTGATATGTATATATTAGATAAAGACCCGATAATATATAATGTAGTGAACAGTTACAAAGAAGTTTGTAATTGACATTGAGAAGTGTCACTACTAGATGTATATTATCGAATATAGTTCCTGGTAAAGATTTACTAACACGGGTCGGTTAGTTAAATCCATTGAGACCAGTACATGTCGTATATCGAGACTTGGTCCGATGGTTTATCCTAATGAACCATGAGTCTTGGGAGACTCATATAGACGTGTAGGTGTTTATATTGGATAAACATTGAATGACTCACCGAAGATTCTTAATAGATGGTACACTAATGTCAATAAGAATCTTCTCGGGTTGAGTAGCATAGTGGTCTTTCAACTTGAGATACCACTGTGGATGTATAAGACATCCTCCATACTTAGATGGCACTCACGTCACCGATCTATTCAGATCAGACCTCTGTCTGTTCCTTGGGTGTGGACCGATCCTCAGGATATCCTCTGTGTGTGAAGATAGGATCTGTCAGTTCTGTGTACAGAGCATAAGTAGTCCAAATATGATTAGCGATATGTCTATGGCCATAGTATACTTCGAAAGTGAGTTCTGAATGTTATTTAGATATTGTTAATAGATACGTCGATGAAATTATTCCTATAGAGATTTGACGTTTACATCTATATCTTTGGGATAAACCGAATCCCTTTAATGGAGAGGTTATATGTATGCAATGACCTCGACATGTATGGTTCAGGCAAGTTTATCTGTGGTCATCATAATTTACGGGGGGTGAATTATGGACACAAAATTGGATTTCGTGATGGATATGCCTGAACCTAGAGAGTCTCACTAATGAAATATATTCATAGAGCACTAGGGCAATATTTATGAATAATGGTGATTATTTATAAATCATTTAACGGTTAAACGATTCATACATGCTTTAGGGGCCGATCCGTCATTTTCTAGTTAATGTGTATTTGTATTTAATATATGATACTATTAAGTACACATTAATTAATTATCAAATAAGGTATTTAACATGTATCATTAATATATATATATTGGAATATTTAAAGTAAATATAATACATATATTTATATATTTATATTTAATTAATTATTTAATTATTTAATTGTTAATTGATTAAATTAATTAAAATATGAATATATATGATTATATTTATTTAAGGAAATGATTTTTTGTAAAATGTTGACTTTTTACAATAAAGGAAAATGTTATCAAATTGATTTTTGCAACCTTAAATGTTAAAAAATGCAAAATATCTTTTATTTATTTTCTTGACATTTTTGGCCACCTTGACCTTGTATATAAGTGTTATATTTCTTCATTTGCTTCACTTTGCTAAGCCTCCAAATATTACAAGAAAAAGAATTGATGGAAAAAAGTGAAGAGCTTAAGAAAGTCTTGAAGAAAGCTTGAAGATCTTGTAAGTTTTTCAACTTTTCTTCAACTAGAAATATATTTATATGGTTCTTAGCTTCAACATATGTTGTTCACATGTTTTTCTACTCTCTTGATTTTGTAATAAGTTGTTTGGAAGCTTGAATGAAAGTAATATGCATGTATATAAACAAAGTGAGCTTGTAAATGGTTTATTAGCACATTTTTGGTCATTTGATGATCATGTTGCTATTCTAGAGTTGTTAGGTCACTCATTGATGACCTATAATTATTCTTGAGTTATTTCAAAGTGGTGGACTTGTTTGGTGTTGTAGAGATTAGATTAAAGTATTGGATTTTGTTAATTTTGGCTAATTTGATTAATTTGAGAAATTAAGGTATTGAACCTCCACCAAAATTGGGGCTTTTCATATATATATATATATATATATATATATATATATATATATATATATATATATATATATATTGTATTTTGATGTATATGAGATGTACAAATTTTTTTGGTAGTGATTGGATTACACCTAATCTTGTATTGGACAAATTATGACCAAAATGATCAAAATGTAAAGTTTTTGGGGCTCACGGTAATATGTTAAAAATTTGGAAAAACATTTTTGGGTTGCATCTAAATGTATATAAGATTTACAAATTATTTTGATAGTGATTGGATATCACTTAATCTTGTATTTGACAAATTAGGACCAAAATGATTAAAATACAAACTATTGGGACCCCACGATAATTGTGTAAAATTCTGGAAATTTTTTCTGAGTTGTTTTTAATGTATATATACGATGTATAATTTTTTTTGGTTGTGATTGGAACTCACCTAAACTTGTTTTGAACAAGTTATGACCAAAATGATAAAAAAAAATAAAAGATTTGGGCCTTTTGATAATTACTGAAAAATCTGGAAAATTTTCAGAATTCTGTTTTTCATGTATATTTAATATACAAATCATTTTGATTGTGATTTGAAATCACCTAAGTTTGTTTTGAACAACTTAGGACTAAAATGATTAAAATGGAAAGTTTAGGGGCTTTACAATAATTTACTGAAATTATGATTTCTGGATTAAATATTATGCTTTTGAGTATTGAGTGATTAAAATAAATTAGCTTATTTTAATTACCCAAGAAAAATTAAAGAAATAGGAAATTTTGATTTCCCGTTTTCCGCTGCGTAACCCGGGTAATACGTACAAAACCCCAACACCACTGTGGGTATGTAGAATATTCTCCACACTTTGATGGTAGTCATGTTAATGATCATTTTAAGATCAGATTTCCGTGTGTTCATTGAGTGTGGATAGGTACTTATGATATCTTGTGATGTATCTAGAAATGATATGTCAGTCTCGTGTACGAGATTTAGGTATCCAATCAGTGATTCTTTGAAATCCTTGGTTGAGTATACTCTGAAAACGAGTTCCGAGTATTTACTTAGAGATTCAAGATTATGTCGCGACATACTAGAATTATTTATAGCGGAGATTTGACGTTATTCTATATCTCTCGAATAATTTGGATAGCCTATGAAACATGGATTTAATATAGCAAAGTTTTTTTAGGAATGATATTTTTATAAGATAATATTTATTTTTTTAGATTCCTCTATTCCAAGAAGAATAGGTGTGGGAAATATCATTAGGATATATTTTGCAACATGACCTTTCTCACAAGAGTTTAGAATATAATTAAAAGAATTAATCGGATGATTTAGATAACGTACTTGATTTTGAAACCCTGGATGCAACGGAAATATTGGCAGATCTGTTGAATGTTTGCACTTGTAAGATCCCCGATCTGGGAGATGCTACCGATAGAGGATAGACCGTACTAACCCCATAAGCCTCTGACTTACTGACTGTGAAAAATATTATTACTCTTTTCAAATATAACCTCCCTTATAAAACCAATGCCCAAAACCAAGACATATCACAAAATAATTCATATATGAGTGAATATATAAATATAAACAATCTTAATATCTCCATACATGAATTCTCACATACATCTCTAGTATACAACTATCTGAACTGTACTTCACTTAACTTTACTGGACTCAAACTCTGGTTGAACTCTTATTCATTCTGACTCACACTAGTGGACTCCAAACCCTAGTGACTGCAGCAGTATCCGCCCTCTCGAACTCGTCCTCCAAGAATACCTGTAAAATAATGAAACTGGGAGTGGAGGTTTAGATCGTTATTCGATCTAAGTGAGTGGACGCAAAACTGAAAACTGATATAAAAGCATTTGGTTCTAAAAGAAAAGTTTCAGAAATAAATTTATATGAAAACTCTTTTCTGAAAACTTCATTTGAAAACTCCTTTATAAAACTCATCTTTCTAAAAATTGCTTTTGAAGCTCTTGTTTCTGAAAACTATTTCTAAAATCTGATTTCTGAAAGCTGTATACTAAAAATCTGGAATCTGAAAACTGGTCTGTATCTGAAAAACTTGACGCATGGGGGCGTTACTGTTGGACAATTATGACCCATAGCGTCACTATTTGTACAGATCATGGTGTTGTTGTACAAATTAACTATGTGACAAAGAGATTGCACTCTAATCATTTGTGATTAGATCACCTAGATGTATAAATGATAGGAGGTCCCTATGATTAGTTCCTGGATTGAGATGATATGAGACAGTATCAGTCCACGAAGGATTAATCATTAAATATCCCTAGTCGTAGTATTATCGAGACTGGACATCGATAATGCGGAATATACTAGTATTACACTTGTGCGTGTTATATGAGATCATAACGGCATAGTTCTCATATATTTGGGTATAGGATACTCATGCAAGTGTAATAGGAGGTTGTGTTTTACCGATGGTACGGAAAACAGCTTCGCTCTGGATAGACCCCTCGGAATTCCATTGGTAGTATGACTATGTGTCTATGGAAGTCCGAAATCAGGGTAGGTGTATTTGGTCTTAACCTGAGACTTGCATCGCTAATACTTGCGACAATCGGTATGCTTTAGTTTTGGTCGTCCAGGGCTTTAACAGGTTCTGTGTACGCCTCTGCTGGGTATATCGAGAATCGTAGTGTATGGGTGTGATGTCAAGACGGAAGTATCACTCCAGTCATAGTGGAGATGATGTCACATAGGATACGGTACTAGTGCTCTTAAGTACTGCAGTCATCGGGATATTATGACTAGGTCATGTATGTCCGATTATAGAGACTAGTTACCAGACATCCGACATGTGCTTCGTACGGGGCAGACACGACTCCAGCCCCAGGCCTAGCACGTGACAATCCGATACTGGATCGCAATACAGTATACTACGTATACTACGCCTGACATAGATTATATTCCAGTAAGAATATTTATGGAGAATTGGGTAGGCACGGTGCTTTGCTAGAAGCCAACCATGTCTTGTAAATCGGTAAGCACGTGGTACGAGGTACGCACGTATTCGGATAATCCGATGACCGTATTACTGCCAACATATCCAGGGATCTCTTGGGTCGCTTCCCAAAGATTCACCGATGACAGTTGATTTAAATTAGAATTAATCTGGGATTAATTAAGAGAGAAAATTAATCTGGGATTAATTAAGATGGAGAAAATTAATCTAGGATTAATTGAGGTATTATTTAATCTGGGATTAAATGTGTTCGGAAGAGAGAGAACGCGATTAATTTGGAATTAATCGGTAGAATAAATTTAATTGTTAAATTTGATTTTTCTATTTAATTTATTCGTATGGGCTAAAATTAATATATCGGATATATTAATATGAATTGGATTTCATTACGAAATTAAAGTTGGACTTTAATGCGAACGAGCGAATTAATTTAGAATTAATTCGTAGACGACATTCGTAATATATTTGCGAGGCATCGTTATTTAATTAAATTAGATTTAATTATTTAGCGATGAAAGTTCGTTTAATTAGATTAAACGGAACCGAGCCGCGGCAAATGTTCGTAGAGATATTTGAATTTTGAATTCAAATGTGGGGCCCACTTTAATGTGGTAGTTGGGAGGGTAGTTGGCATTTATGCCAAAACCACTTACTTTCCAACCACTTGGTTTAGGTGAAACCAAATTACCCCAACTACATGGTTTTGGGTAAAAGGGTAAAACCCTTTAACAAAACCAAAAGGCCTTCTCTCTCTCTTCACTCAACACAACACTTGAACAAGTAGGAAACCCTAAAATCCTCTACCATTTGGGCGTGAGCATGCTTCTCCTTTCTCTTTGATTTTGTGGCAAAATCAAGTTAGCTAGCACTTGGAGAAATCAACTAAGGTGATAGGGAAACTACTTCAAGAGTTGGAATCATCACTTAAAGCTTGGAATCAACAAATGAAGGATCTTGGAGATCTTCAACTTAAAGCTTGGAATCAACAAAGGAAGGATCTTGGAGATCTTCAACTCAAAGCTTGGAATCAACAAAGGAAGCATCTTGGATCTTGGATCTTCTTCTCAAAATTTTAAAAGCTCAAATCCATTCAATGTAAGTAATTCCGCAACTTATTTTGAATTTGTGAACATGTTTTCATGCTTATTATATCCTTGGCATGTTCTAGGAACACTAACAGTTACGTATCGTCGTCCCCCCATACGCCTATCTGGAGCCAGGATTGCAAAACCATGACTTTGGGGCATTACGTATCTCCGTCCCACAAAGTATGCCACTTATGTCCCTGAAATTGGTGGTCTTAGGGCGTTACGTATCGTCGTCCCCCAAGCCACTGAACTAGAGCCGGTAGTGCTGATCCATGCTACTACATGGCCCTGAAACTAGGGTCTAGGGGCGTTACGAATCGCCGTCCCCCTAATCCTGAACTATGATCTGAGGGTATTACGTATCGCCGTCCCCTCAGTCCTCTACATGTGCACATGTTCTCTGTCCGTCAATTCCAAACTGTATCAAGTTACATACTGGGGTGGGTTTTTCCCTCATGCCCCGAAAACATAAAAATCATACTTTGAAATCTAAAAAATGTATAAAATATTTTCTTTTCTAAATCTTCATCATCTGAATAACAACTGTATTAAAATTCTGGCTAACGCCCTATTTGCTCAAAAATAAGTCTAACATCAAAATTATTAAATAAATTCAATTTGAGAAAAGAAGTCCACTCACCATTAGGAAATTTGGCTGGCATTACTCGCTTGCTGAGGAAACTCCAGTTCCTGCAATGATCTACATTTGGATAACTATATTAGTAATAGACTAAGAAACATACTTCGGAATTACACTAAAATTTGCTTATTCTAGTAAGCACCATCGCTCTGAGGGTATCGTACTCTTAACATGATGTAACTTGTACATACGAGTTGATATGAGACTCCTAGGGTAGCCTCTAATGTGTTCGGTTAAAACTGGAATGGCTTAAAACTGATTCGGGTAATATTTTATTCTCGCATCACGACGCAGGGCGCTGCACGTCGCGACGCACATCAACCAGAAACGTGCCCATAATTTTGTCGTGCACAACGCGATGCAAGTTCCTTATGCATCGCGACGCGTGCAAACCAGAAACAAATCCTCAGAAGTTACCCAGAACGCGTCACGACGCACGATGATTAGCGTCGCGATGCACGGTGATTAGTGTCGCAATGCACGAAGATTAGTATCGCGACGCACTGCCAATTTCAGGCCTGAATCTAACTTCTTAATGTCTATATTCACCCATCATAAACACCATCAAAGCAAACTTTAAATTTCTTAAATAAAAAAAAAAAGCCCTAATTAACTCAATACCTCAAATTTTGATTCCTACACAACACCATTTATATTCTTACTTATTAACCATTTAATCATCATCACACCCAAATCACCACACATTAAAATTATCAAAACATCAATACTGAACACACAATAATTTGGGTCAAAAGGTTCTTACCTCTTCTTTGTGAAATTCCTTATCTTTCACGGTTTTAAGGATGCCATATATTTTTGTCTCTTCCTTCTCTTTTCTTTCTTCTTTTCTTTTCTGTTTCTTCTTCTTCTTCTCATTCTTCTTCTTCTCATTCTTCTTCTTCTTCTTCTTCTTATTCTTCTTCTCTCTTCCTTCACGTTTTCTACTCAGTAGAAGAGTGTAGAAGTTTATGGATTTTACTAGAATGCCCTCGGGTACTTTTCATCTGAATTTTTTATCTGCATTTTTAGCTCATTTTCGGTTTGAATTTGGAAAAATATTCAATTCGAAAGTTGTAGATCTCGATCTCAGATTTCCGACGATATAAAGTTCATAAATATTGGAGTTCGTATGAGAAAGTTACGGTCCAAATACCATGGGTCGTCTGAAGTGGAACATCGTAAAATTTTCGAAGAATTTGCCGTTTATCCCCAAAGTCGTTCCATGATTGTATATATATATATATATATATATATATATATATATATATATATATATATATATATATATATATATATACTCAGACATACTCTATATTACGTAACACTCGCTCTGCAATGTAACAGTTCTACAGTGCAACAGTGGTAGGAACTACCGATCGTTACAAATTCTCCCCCCTAAATAGGATTCGTCCTCGAATCCTCTTTAAACTTGGGATCTTATTATAGATTACAGACTTAAACTGATTACATACCCATCTCCTTTCTATTCACTGTATTATATCATTCCTTAATGATTCCCGAGTTCTACCAATATGCCACAAGATAATGTGATGATTATACTGATCCTAGAATATCATGACTTGGAAGTCATAATTGGAGTTGTACTCTAATTTATCTGTGCAAATGCTTATTCTACTGAAACTATACTATGTCATCAGAGATTCTATTTGACTTAACAACAAAGGTCTTTGCCTGACTGATCATTTATCACTTGACTAGTAGACATATGATATTCTCCATCATTTTTAATATCTAATATATGCATTATTCCTCTTGTCATGCTTGGTAAGCTACTTCAGTGAATATCCCTTAGATTCTTTACTTGAGAAGTACTATCTTGTTCGTGTTTCATTAAGATCTTTACTGAGTATTCTTAACTATCTCATTTCTGGACCTCTAAATGTGCTCAACATTCATTTGACTTGATCAGGTTCTTAATAGCTGGTACATTTGACTCTTACCAAAATATTGATGTCTCCATATTGTACTCAATACTCCTTTTGCTCCACTTGTCCAACTTGATCTTAATATTCCTTCTCATCACTTAGCAACTTAGCTCTCTATATTCTCCTTGCCAAACTTCAACCACTTATGAACTTCTCTCTTTAATTTCTACTATCTCTGGTTATTTAAGGGGGTCTAGGACTTCCTAACTTACTGGTACCGTCTATCGATGACACTTATATCTAAAAATGTTGCTTCTAGATAGTTTCCTAATGATCCTCCTTAATTAACTAGAAATCAGGCTTATTTGAATGCACCTCGGTGCCTAAACCACATTCCATGCTGTTACCGTTGACGTTGACGTTTTTGGTCTGCTAACGATCATTTCCTTTTTGTATTTACTCTCATTGTTACTATACTACACTTCTGTTAATACTTACTTAGTATTTTCTCCTATTGTCGTTGCACTTTGACAGTTTCTCTTCCAATCCTTATGCCTGCTAACCTTCTCATCTTCTCTCTTGCTATGTTCTAAAACCGAAACTGCTATGGTCTATATCTCTGTCCCCTTATCCGAAAGATATCAGCTCTCACATGACCTTGGTTATGTTTAACGATGTTCTCTTACATCTTTGTTACTGCTAAACTAGTATTTCCTCTCTCCATTGCCTTATCTAATAACTTCTATTAAATCTTTTATTTAGACTATTTCATTTTTGTATTCTGTTCTGGTACTGTATTTAAGGGTTTTATGTTTCAGTCGTTTATCACTATGCTTTCACTTGTTTCTGGAGTATCTCAAGGAATCTCTTCAGGTCTATCTCTGCTACTGTTGTCTATCGAGGGTTGGTAGGGTGGGTTTTGTCCTGGAGCCTTCCGGTGGTGGAATCTCACTAACTATACATGTTGCAGTTGCTAATGCTGCTAATCTATAAGCTTATAACTCTATTGTTTCATGTTTGGTGTTGGCTCTCTCACTAGGGTACTACTACTAGGAACTATCTGAATTTCATGTTCTAACTTTACTATTAATTTGTTTCCTAATTATCGGTAATATCACCCCTTATTGTGAACCTCCATAAGGTTCATACTCTATCAAACTCCTACTATAAGCTTTGCTCTATTACTTGACTTTCCTACTCATCTTAGTTCCTTGAACTCCTTATATCTTTGTTTTCCTGGAAACTCCATCAACTTTGATTGTTTAAGACATCACTGCTAAGTTTCTTGGTTCGGGGCTACTCTTTTCCTAGTCTTCTTTTTTAATACCATGAAACTCTATCATAAGTTATTTGCTATATTCTTCAGAATTGTTCTCCATGGTCTCTTCGTACCTCTAAGTATTTACTTCTTTTAGGGTTCCTTAATTCAGCGGTGGCTACTAGACTTAGCTTATCTTACTATGGCTCCATACCATTCTATCTCATGTTTTCTTATCTAAGTTTCTTTGAACTTATCGTTTTGGCTACCTAACCATCTCACAACTCATCTAATCTGTCAATCGCTCTTCTTTACTGATCTTTCTCTTTACTAAACTTTAAGTTGAGGAGTGAGCATATACATTCCGTAGGAATCTGTGGATACGCATTCTTTTTAACATCTAAGTTCGGTGATGATCTGGTTAGATATCTATATGCTTATTGGAATCGTGGTTTCTAGAAGAATGGGTCATTATTCATTTTACAGAAACCTGGTCGACTACTCTATGTCTTGAGGCCACACAACTATCATTAATTCTTTACACTACTATTTTCTTATTACATTATCTTTATGCCCTAATGCATTGAGTTTCCTTGTCACTTCTCGCATTCCTCTTAATCACTTCCATATCTTGACTCTTGGTTTTAAGTTATGCTGTCAATACTGATGGTGACTCATTTTCCTGGTTACTTCCTAGATTTCGGCTCTCTTTTATTGCTATAAGCTTCGACTTTGGCACTCTATTCTACTGTCCACATTGATACTCTTGTCACTCCTAAATGTTTCCAATCCTCTCGAATTTGTCCTTGTATATTTTCACGGATTTCTTCTAACTTGGGTTGTTCTATAAGTTCTATTACATTTGGTCTATCTGTAAACTCCTACTAATCTTGCAACCCTCTCTCTCACTTTCCTTAATCTTTGACTTTACTGGGTTCTCTTCTTTATATCCTCGAAGACTTCCTTAAACTTTTTCTGGGTAACCTGCCTTCTGAGGTCTTTCCATTTCTTAAGATGAACTCTCACTGGCTCCTTACAGTCATCTATATCTATACTGGTAGGGACTAGGGAAAACATAGTATATCTCTATGAGTTTCGATATCGTCGTTCTGGTACTCTGTGTTCTGGTAGAGTCTATTTCTCATTTAAGGCATGTATGAGCTATATTCCATCAGGACATCTTTATTAACCGGTATCACTAAGCGGTGGTAGACTAGATAGCTCAAGATCTTGTCCTCATCGGATTACTTGGGATAAGGTAACTAATCATTTATGTTTATGACCTTCATTTGCCTACTTATGGGCCTAGATCTGAATTTGGGGATCTGGGGTTCTCTAGGTCCTTTTTGGCATCTCTTGTTTGTGGGAACTTCCTAGGCTGGCCTCGATCTCTCGCTTCTTTTTATCTTCCTGTCTATTCCAATTTACTTGGGGAATTCGCTGTCAATATAAGGCACCTGAGGCTTTTA
The DNA here is from genome assembly GCA_019454045.1 of Zanthoxylum bungeanum. Classification (NCBI taxonomy): domain Eukaryota; kingdom Viridiplantae; phylum Streptophyta; class Magnoliopsida; order Sapindales; family Rutaceae; genus Zanthoxylum; species Zanthoxylum bungeanum. The sequence continues at coordinate 66,691 of SKCR01000039.1, forward strand.
AATCTATTTAAAGAAATTTCTGAAAAAGGAAGGAATCTTACGTCTATTGGGCATTTTAATACTTACTCGGGCTCTTTCTATTCTCATTACTACTATATATTATGGTATTTCTTTATTATTTTGGTTGCTTAAGCATCCTTACTTCTTCCCTTACTACTATAGGTTCTGATACATCCTTATTTATATGTTTCTGCTTCTCTATCTCTTATTAACTCTGATTGCGTAAACCTCTTCTACATGTTCTTTTGATCATCTATCTATATCTTCATGCTTTTATTTCTAGCTTTCTCTTTCTACTTTCCTGGGTACGTATCCTTTGAACTTTACTATTTCTCATTGCCTCATTACTCTTCTCATCTCCAGCTGGTTAACTAACTATGCATACTCTCTTACTTCTTATAGCTCTTTCTTCCGACTCTCTGGGTAGCTTTTCTTAGAATCTTATTGTCTTATTTCATAGCTCGTTTGTACTTCTGGTAATAGGTCAGAATAACTACAGGGGAATTCTCAACTTGGATCTAGAATATAATTGTTCTCACGAGGAATACTATTCGAATAATCTGGGAAAGCTTACTAACATGTCTATGGATCTTGAGGACGTACTCGAGGATCGGATTTTGGAGAGGTAGTGCCCCGCATACAAGTATCCCGGACATACTATGTATACAAGACCCCAACACTCTACCCACTGCAATCACTAACTCCCTGGACCATGCTTTGATACTATCTTTGTAACATCCCCGATCTGGGAGATGCTACCGGCAGAGGATATATTGTACTAACCCCATAAGCCTCTGACTTACTGACAGTGAACAATATTGTTACTCTTTTCAAATATAACCTCCCATATGGAACCAATGCCTAAAACCAAGACATAGCACAGAATAATTCATATATGACTGAATATATAAATATAAACTATCTTAATATCTTCATACATGAATTGTCACATACATCTCTAGTATACAACTATCTGGACTGTACTTCACTTAACTTGACTGGACTCAAACTCTGGTTGAACTCTTATTCATTCTGACTCACACCGGTGGACTCCAAACCCTAGTGACTGCAACAATATCCGCCCTCCTGAGCTCGTCCTCTGAGAATACCTACAAAATAAGGAAACTGTGAGTGGGGGGTTAGATCGTTATTCGATCTAAGTGAGTTGACGCAAAACTGAAAACTGATATAAAAGCATTTGGTTCTAAAAACAAAATTTCATAAATAACTTTATATGAAAACCCTTTTCTGAAAACTTCATCTGAAAACTCCTTTATAAAACTCATCTTTCTGAAAACTGCTTTTGAAGCTCTGGTTTCTGAAAACTATTTCTAAAATCTGATTTCTGAAAGCTGTATACTAAAAATCCGAAATCTGAAAACTGGTATGTATCTGAAAAACTTGACGCATGGGGGCGTTACGTATCGTCGTCCCCCCATACGCCTATCTGGAGCCAGGATTGTAAAACCATGACTTTGGGGCGTTACGTATCGCCGTCCCCCAAAACATGCCACTATTGTCCCTGAAACTAGTGGTCTTGGGGTGTTACGTATCGCCGTCCCCCAAGCCACTGAACTAGAGTCGGTAGTGCTGATCCATGCTACTATCTGACCCTGAAACTAGGGTCTGGGGGCGTTACGTATCGCCATCCCCCTAAGTATATGGAAAACAGTCCCTTTATTTGTCCACTGACCTCATGTTTACCATAATACTCACCACCCCAGTCAGACCTAACAATCTTGATAATTTTTCCCAGCTGTTTCTCAACTTCAGTCTTGAAGATCTTAAATTTATCAAGGGCTTCAGACTTTTCTTTAATCAAGTTCAGATATCCATATCGGAAAAAAAATCATCAATGAATGTTATATAATATTTATTATTGCAAATAATAGGTGAATAAGGTCCACTTATGTCTGTATGAATAATTTGTAAAAGATCGGAGCTATGAATGGATTCATTTTTCTTGATTTTGGTTAGTTTACCCTTACAACAATCAATATATATTTCTAGGTCACTAAAATCAAGAGTAGGTAGGATATCATTCTTTATTAACCTTTCTAATTTTTCCCTAGAAATATGGCCAAGTCTTTTATGCCACAACATGGATGACTTTTCCTTTATTAAGGGTTTTTTGGTAATTTGTTCAACATTATATGAATTGGGATAGACTTGACTTGATGTTAAGCAGAGACTGTACAGCCCGTATGAAAAAACACAATGGCCAATTTTATTTGAGTTCAAATATACAGATACAGAACCTGTATTAAACTCAAAACCACAACCTTTTTTGTCGAGTACAGATATTGATATCAAGTTTCGTCTAAAAGATGATACATACAAACACTTGTCAAAACAAGTTCATAATTGGAGTCTATTTTTAAACAAACATCTCCAATATAATATACATCCACCAATTCATTATTGCCAACTACAAGCTTGAACTCATCCTTATTTGGTTTCCTCTTGTTTATGAATCTCTGCATGCCCATGTTTCTCTAACCAAACTTTATACTTTATGCTTGGAACACTATGAATTCTTATGCCCTTTCTTTTTACAAAAGAAACATTTCAGTTCTTTCTTGAAGACAACTTAAGTACCACCAACAGTACTTGTCTGACCAGTTTTATTGTAATTCTGAATATTATCAAAAGCTGAAAATTTAAATTTCTTACCTTTTTTGCGAGATTTAGAAACAATGAGAGCTACATCTATATGTCCTACCTTGAGTTTCTCTTCCTTGGCAACACATATGGAAATGAAATCATTAACATTCCAAGGTTCTTCCCTTGAATTGTAATTAGTTACAATTGTACCAAACTCTGTAGGCAGAGTATTCAATGCTTGATGGGCAATGCAAGCATCGGGACGAACAATGTTAAGATTTCTTAGCTTGTTCTAAATATGGACCATCATCAAAATGTACTCTCTAACACCTCAATTATCATTATACTTCATTGAGTATAATTGCTTAAGAAGGGTACCAATTTCTGTATTAATTGAGACTTTGTATCTTTCAGATACGACTGTCAAGAAATCTTTTGCTATAGAGGTTTCTGGAAGACCACTCAGTAAATGCTCAAGAATGGATCTCTTTATAGTCAAATAACACATGCGATTTGACTTATGCCATACTGTATGCAGCTGCTTCTCCGTATCATTACTGGAACAGTTAATATCAGCTGGCTTAGGAGTAGTCATAGTAAGATCAATATCAGCTAATTCGATAGCCAACTGCACATCTCTCTTCCAAAATTGGAGCCAATTAACATCTCTATAGTCACAGTGTTGTTGTTAACTGAAAAATAAATAACAATGCAATTCTTTAGCTTACGTACAACACAAGATAATAAATAATACTCGACACATTTGGGGAGAATATACAATATGTAATTAAAAGTTCTTCATATAAGCAAGTTTACCACATTTGGGTGAATAAACCACTCAGACTAGTCCATTCCCAACCATATGTCTCATATGTAACATTTCTAAAATTAAATATACAATCCACATCTTCGGATAGAAGACTGTACATCAAAAAATAGAAACATCCCTAAAATATGTGAGACCGTCATCACTTAAAAGATTCAGTGAAAATGTCACTTTGGTGGATGCAATTTCACTAAACTCATAAGTAATTCTCACATAGGGATACATTTTATATTATCTTGAAAACCCTCAATAATGTAATTTATTATTTATAGACAATGGGCTGAATTGTCCATAAAATTACATTCATGAATATTGTGACAAGATTTATGAGATAAATTAATTCTTTATATTTATCTATGTGTCACAAATAAATTAATTGTTTTGAAATTTTCTTTATGAGAGATAATTAAATCTTTCTAACAAATGATCATTTTTATATCCATGTGTAAATAAACTTGATGAGATAATAATTTATCTCTTAAATTATCATAAATAATTAATTATGACTTTATATTTGAATTTTTGAATAAAAATGAAGTTAAAACGAACTTCAGGGATCACATTATAATAGCGAGGGGCTTTTATGCTATTTATCAAGGGTCTGACTGAAATCTGTCCAAAAATAGGCTTGCGCAGATAATTTTTTTTTAATTTGTTGGCTGCCTTAACGAAAGCAGCAACAATAATTCCTTCAATTTGTTGGCTGCCTTAAAAGCAGCAGCAGCAGCAGAGCAGCAACAAAAAAAAAAAAAAAAAATTGGCTCCCCAATTTCAGATCCATATTTCTTTTCTGCAAAATTCAGTATTACAAAATCCCAAAATTTGTAGATCTAATTAATAATTAATTCAATAACCTTTATGTGCTTAAAAAATTAGATCAATTAATAACAACCATTAATAGATCAAAATAAATATGGATTCAAAAAATTCATCCGAAAAATTCATCAGATTTTTCTTAACTTTATGAAAAATCCATAAATTCTAAGATTGTGATCCTGCTCTGATACCACATATTAGGATTTATTTTGTAACAAGACCTTTATCACAAGAGCTTAGAATACAATTAAAAATTAATTGACAGCTCTATTGAATATTTGCATGGAAAAGATCACATTCTACTTCTTTTTTCTTGATGGTGAGAAACTTACTCTTCACTTTAAGCTTACTTATACCTTTAGCCTTATATTATTTTTTCTTTATGAAAGCTTATGCTTTCTTATCTTTAATTTTCTCAACTTCTCGTCAGTGGTTTCCAAAGCATCCATGATGCTTTATATTATCATTATCTACTCTCTGTCATGTGAAAGAATAATAATTATTATTCATTCACATAACATAATCAATTATTAAAGAAGAGACATAGAGATAAATATATCTATAATAATAATTAAAGGTAGCTTGTAGAGTAAACTATAATAGGAGAATGATGGTGAGACCTTAACTCATTAATTTATTAAGTGTAATTGGCTCACCCATTAAAAGCCCAAAACATCTCCAAAACCCGCTTTAATACCCACACATCAATTAATATAGAGTCCAGCCTGGGATGGTAAAATCTGAATCCGGACCCGAGTCCAGAAATGTTTTTTACGTCCCGGGTCCGAATCCAGACCCAAGAAAATTCATCTGAATCCGGACCCAAGTAAACCCGGTACGGGTCCGGGGATCCGCATTTTAATCTATTGTTCAGTCTATTCACCTTCAGTTTCAGTTTCTGTCACTGATTTCAGTGTCAAAACACATTTTATTCTTCTGAACTGAATTATTACCATATAATTTATAAGCAAAACACATGAGATAAATTACAAAACACATAAGAAAGCTTAAGTTTGACACCCCTAACTATGAACATGTAGAAGCCATATTTACGAAAGAAAAATCTTTCAAATGAACTCCCAAAAACCAGCAAAATGTAAACTTTTACTGATCAACTTCAAAACCTGTTGACGACTGATTTTGGTTTCAGGACAATATGGGAATATTACTCCCGAGACAATCCTCCCTCAATAGTGAATTTGTTTGGTTATGGGGGACCAAAGGCAAACTTAGCAGAAGATAGATAATGCGTCAATCAAGCAAGGAGATTTAACGTGGTTCGGCGGATGTTTGTCCGACCTACGTCCACGGGCACAAACAGGACTATATCTTTATTGCTTGAAACTCGTATCTCTTGTGTCTTTTTTTACAAGTTTGATCCTCCTTCTTTACACATACTCTACCCTTCTATTTATAATAGTGAAGGAATCAGATTCCTCTTAGTATGAGGTTTCCTAGTTGAAACAATTTCCTTTTCCCATAAGGATTCCTAGTCAACAACTACTTTTACCTCCTTTATCCCACTAGGACTCTGTCTCACCAGTTTTCCCCATGAAAATAGGGTAACTTGTCATCTTATCCACAAGAATAGGGTGTCACCTTCCGGAGCACGCCTCGCCATATGCTCGGTCTCCATGAGGTCGGTCATAATGGTTATTTGAACTGAGAATGCTTCTGCAGATCTGATAATTGCCCGGTCATCTTGAATTCAAGTGCTCGGTTGCCGATTATCAAGTGGTCGGTCTTTTATTGTAAAACGCTCAGGCCCTTACTGTTGGCTTTTTTATGGGTCGGGTCGGTGTTTAGTGATCTCACCCAAGAAGGGAATTACCCTTCTACCCTTATCGTGCTGTTTTAAATACCATAGTTCCTGAAAACACCATCAACATTTGTCCCCTAGTTCTCGGTTCCAACGAGTATACGAGTTGGTGCCGGGAACTATACAAAGATGGTGTGCTGGTTACTCTGCTGGTGGTCGATCCGGAGCTGATTCGAATTTTTTGTCGCCTCTTTTCAAGTACCTCTTCTTGAGACGCGCAACAGTCCCGTCTGTTTAAATGCCCATCAAATCATCTTTTAGGGTTTTTCCTAATTTTGACACTTGTCGATCATCCGTTGGATTCCCGCCAAAAGGGAAAGTGAATCGACCGTGTAGAGGCATTTTGATCTTTAACCATTCGTTTGATCTTGGAAGGCCTCTTCCGCTTTTGACATTTGGCGTTCATCCGGACTTCTTTTCTCGATCTAACGGCCATGAGCGTCCCACTCATGACTATAAGAGGACGAGGCTTTTACTGTGTAGTCTTTTTGGCAAATTTCTTTGTGAATGTTTCAACCGTGACTCACTTGACTCGGTACTCCCAGAGTTTCTTCCAGCCGTGAGTTTTTCTTTTCTCTCTCCACTGTGACCTGCAAATTTTGGGGACGAACAAACCGTGCTGTGCAATCTTCAATTTTTCTGAAAGGAACAAGTAAGTTCTCTGAACGACCTCTTCTCTTTTTGTGTGCTGTGAATCCTTCGTTAGTTTTGATGTTGCTAGGGAGCGACTTATGGCTTGTCGGACTTTGTTAGGGCATTTTAGAACCCACCCGCTTAGCATTCTCGGAATCCCTGAGTAGTTTTAGAGTTTTTAGCTATAGACTGAGTTCCCCTTCCTTTTTGTTTTCCGGACGTCTAGGATGTCTAACGACAGTGTTCCCCTTGAAAACCCGGCTGAACCCTTGGCCCCTATTGCTGAAGAGCTTTCCTCTGGTTCGGGAGCACCCAACGTAGAAGACCTTGATACTACCCCCACTCCTTCTGAGATCGAACAAGATTCTTACCATCAAAGGGTTCTTCGGAAGGATCCAGAGCCCGGTGATCTTGGCTCCTCGGCTCTGGATATGAACCGTCCTTCTAAGATAACTGAAGATGACCTCGCACTGCTTCGACAACGATATGATATTCCGATAGATATCGCTCTTGAAGTCCCCGGACCAATGGATCGTGCTAGTCAACCTGATGAAGGTTCGGTGGCCCTTCTTCCAGCTTCCTTTGAGTGCGGGCTTCGGTTGCCAATTCAACCCTACTTTGCCTGGATGCTGGCCGAGATGGAGATCGCCCCCTGTCAACTAAGTCTAAACAGTTGGAGGATTTTGGCCGGGCTGTATGTAGCTTGGCATCGGGCGGGGTGTGGTGAACCTTCTTTTGAAGAAGTGAAGAGGTTGTATCGGTTGAAGGCCAACCCGAAGACTCACCACGGTTGGTACTATCTTTCTGTTAGTGTTCCTAGAACATGCCAAGGATCTAATAAGCATGAAAACATGTTCACAAATTCAAAATAAGTTACGGAATTACTTACATTGAATGGATTTGAGCTTTTAAAGTTTTGAGAAGAAGATCCAAGATCCAGATGCTTCCTTTGTTGATTCCAAGCTTTGAGTTGAAGATCTCCAAGATCCTTCCTTTGTTGATTCCAAGCTTTTGGAGTTGTTTCCCTATCACCTTAGTTGATTCCATGAAGTGCTAGCTTTGTTGATTTTGCCACAAAATCAAAGAGAAAGGAGAAGCAAGCTCACGCCCAAATGGTAGAGGATTTTAGGGTTTCCAAGTTCCAAGTGTTGTATTGAGTGAAGAGAGAGAGAAGGCCTTTTGGTTTTGTTAAAGGGTTTTACCCTTTTACCCAAAACCATGTAGTTGTGGTAATTTGGTTTCACCTAAACCAAGTGGTTGGAAAGTAAGTGGTTTTGGCATAAATGCCAACTACCCTCCCAACTACCACATTAAAGTGTGCCCCACATTTGAATTCAAAATTCAAATATCTCTACGAACATTTGCCGCGGCTCGGTCCGTTTTCTAATTAAACGAACTTTCATCGCTAAATAATTAAATCTAATTTAATTAAATAACGATGCCTCGCAAATATATTACGAATGTCGTCTACGAATTAATTCTAAATTAATTCGCTCGTTCGCATTAAAGGCCAACTTTAATTTCGTAATGAAATCCAATTCATATTAATATATCCGATATATTAATTTTAGCCCATACGAATAAATTAAATAGAAAAATCAAATTTAACAATTAAATTTATTCTACCGATTAATTCCAAATTAATCGCTTTCTCTCTCTTCCGAACACATTTAATCCCAGATTAAATAATACCTCAATTAATCCTAGATTAATTTTCTCCATCTTAATTAATCCCAGATTAATTTTCTCTCTTAATTAATCCCAGATTAATTCTAATTTAAATCAACTGTCATCGGTGAATCTTGGAAGCGACCCAAGAGATCCCTGATATATTGGCAGTAAATACGGTCATCGGATTATCCGAATACGTGCGTACCTCGTACCACGTGCTTACCGATTTACAAGACATGGTTGGCTTCTAGCAAAGCACCGTGCCTACCCAATTCTCCAGAAATATTCTTACTGGAATATATAATCAATGTCAGGCGTAGTATACGTAGTATTGCGTATTGCGATCCAGTATCAGATTGTCACGTGCTAGGCCTGGGGCTGGAGTCGTGTCTGCCCCGTACGAAGCACATGTCGGATTTCTGGTAACTAGTCTCTATTATCGGATATACATGACCTAGTCATAATATCCCGATGACTGCAGTACTTAAGAGCACTAGTACCGTATCCTACGTGACATCATCTCCACTATGACTGGAGTAATACTTCCGTCTTGACATCACACCAATACACTACGATTCTCGATATACCCAGCAGAGGCGTACACAGAACCGGTTAAAGCCCTGGACGACCAAAACTAAAGCATACCGATTGTCGCAAGTATTAGCGATGCAAGTCTCAGGTTAAGACCAAATACACCTACCCTGATTTCGGACTTCCATAGACACATAGTCATACTACCAATGGAATTCCGAGGGGTCTATCCAGAGCGAAGCTGTTTTCCGTATCATCGGTAAAACACAACCTCCTATTACACTTGCATGAGTATCCTATACCCAAATATATGAGAACTATGCTGTTATGATCTCACATAACACGCACAAGTGTAATACTAGTCTATTCCGCATTATCGATGTACAGTCTCGATAATACTACGACTAGGGATATTTAATGATTAATCCTTCGTGGACTGATACTGTCTCATATCATCTCAATCCAGGAACTAATCATAGGGACCTCCTATCATTTATACATCTAGATGATCTAATCACAAATGATTAGAGTGCAATCTCTTTGTCACATAGTTAATTTGTACAACAACACCATGATCTGTACAAATAGTGACGCTATGGGTCATAATTGTCCAACAATCTCCCACTTGGCCTATAGCCAGTCACTCGAGTGTTTTACACCCGAACTATGTACGGTTCGCTCAAACTGCTGAGGAAAAGCTTTCGTCAGCGGATTTGTATTATTATAATCTGATGTATTTATTCGATCATCACATCGCCACGATTTATGATCCGAACGAATCAGATGAATAGTCGAAGTATATATCTGGATCGTTGATGAGACCATTAATTTTTTAGTCTGCGCTGTAGCCTAGCTCAGCTGCTAACAGAACTATATCTAATCTAATTAGATTTGTTAATGACCCAGATGGCTTCTATTGCTGCCTCAGCCGCAGCAATAACCCGCATTTGTTGTTTATTCGATAACATTATCTTGCTTGGAAGATTTCCAGCTCACTGTTCTGTTATTCAAACTGTATAGTACCGTTGTTTTATCGGTTAGGAAGCTTGCAGTAGTGATCTCAGTCACTTCAAGTTCTCATTCTCCATAGTTTAAGACATCATCCTTAGTTCTCTAAGATACTAACGAATGTTCTTAATATCAATCCAGTGACTATCACTTGGATTGACCTGTTTGTGACTCCATATGCTCAAAGCGTATGAGACACCAGGTCACGTACATTTTTCAATGTACGAGTTCTCAGAGAGTGTTAACAACTTTTAAATCTATCACAGTAGATATTTATTCCTAGAATAAAGGTTGTTTCTCCCAAGAATTCTACGGAGAATTTTCATGAAAGCCAAGCTTTCACCGATTGTAATATGGGAATATCATTTCCAAGAAATGATATATCATTATTATTTAGGACATCATTGTTAGTGCTCCCACTAATCTCCTTATATACACAAGAATCATATTTGTTTTGAATCAAATCATACACCATTATGATTACATCAAAACGATAGTTCCAAGAACCCAATACTTACTTCAATCCATACATGGATCGAATAACCTGCAAACCTTGTTTGCTAGTTTTGATACGACAAAATCGTTAGGATGTTGTAAACATCCTCCAAAGAGGTTTCCGTTTAAGGAAAGCGATTTTGACGTTCAGCTGTTATATTTCATGAATGAAACATGCAGCATTAGCAAGCATTATCCAAATGGATTTATCCATGGCAACAGGTAAAAGGTTTCATTGTAATCAACACAATGTTGATAACGATACCTTTTCGCTACAAGCCTAGCTTAGTACGTTGGTTTGTTGCCATCCATGTATGTCTTCCTTGAAGACTTATATAGTACCAATAGGCACAATGCCTTGCGGTACAACAACTAGGGTCTAAACATAGTTGTTATACATGGAATCCATTTCGGACTCATGGCACTTTTCCATAATAGGGAGTCGATACCTTGTATCACTTCCTCACACGTAGTCAGTTCATATTCCTCAATAAGATTGACATCTTTATGAGGTGAGATCAGAAACCCATACCCCAGGTTATTTTCTGACTCTCTCAGACCTACGCGGTTCTTGTGTATTCGAAGATTACTGGTACAGTTTCATCCTTGATGAACTGTTTGTGTTCTATTAAGGACTAGGTGCATTGAACAGTATTACTCCGATTTTCATCGAGTTTTACTATCCTCCCACTTACCACTGCATATCGGTATTCCTCTTAGGAAAAACGCATGGTGAGCAACAATTACATTGTTCTCATGTGAGATGTATAAGTATTATACTTTGGTTTCCTTATGACAACCTACAATTAGGCACTTATCCAATTTGGGTTCTAGTTTGGTATCATCCAAACATATGCCTAGCATTCCCAAATCATCAGGAGTGAGAAAGCCCAGCTTCTTTCCTGTTCATATCCAATATGAAATCTGTCAAACAGATTTTCATGGAACCTTATTCAAAATAAGTATTGCACTGTTAAATGCTTATCCCTTTGAAGGAAAATGGTAGCTCAGAGCGACTCATGATTTACCTTATCATGTCTAACAAAATTTGGTTTCTCTGTTCGGACACACCGTCAAACTGACGTGTTCCGGGAGAAGTCCTCATTGAAAGAATATTATACTCTTTCAAGTATATGAGAAACTTATTGCTTAAGTATTTTCATCATGGTCAAACCGTGATGTTTTAATACTTTAGCCGATCTATTCGTCTATTTCGTGTCGAAACTCTAAAAGTTTCCAATTTGTGTTCTTCAAAAGAAACACAACCATAACACGATGCCACATCCGTAAAGGTCACGAAATATTTATTTCCATATTTAGCCTAGCTAGATATGGGCCCACTTACGTCACTATGAACGAGGGCTAATAGATCTGTGGCATTTATACTTCTACCAAGTAAAGGTGTTTTAGGCACTTTGCCTAATAAACTAGATTCGTAGACTTCATTTGAATGGAATCAAATCCGTCCTAGTATCCACTCTTCAAAAGTGTGGATATACGAGTCTTGTTTAATGTGTCCCAGACAACACTGCCACAAATAAGTCTTATCTGATCAAATTAGTTTGAGCTACTTGTTTGTCATGTTATATGTTTGAGATTTATTTATATTCAAAATATAAATACTGTTATTCACATATAATGTGTTTATCTCAATATCATCTTTATAAAATAAAACACTTTAGTGTTCTAGAATATAAAGGTATACTCGCAACGAGTTATACTCGATATAGAGATAATGTTTCTAGTCAAACTAGTTACATTATAATAGTTTCCTAATTTAAGTACACACCCAAATGGTAGTTCCTAAACTTAGGTATCTGCGGTTGAAACAGCGACTTTCGTCCCATTTCCTATTTGCAGATTAATCTCAATTGAAATCAGTATCCTGCTCATAGCAGATGCTGCACATCAATGCATATTTTATGTACCACTTTTAGTATCTAAAATCCAATTTTAATACTATTAGTGAACATGTTTATGACAAACATTTTTGAAGTCAGAGCCTTGCCGTCTTCAATTCCTTCATGTATGCTTTGTCCATACGGCAGTCATGCTTCAATGACCCCGTTTGCCACAATTTAGGCAGACATCTTGGGATATGTCCTTTATCTTCCTAGAAGATTATAATGATTTTACCTTTGCCCTTTTTCATATTCCAGGAGTCTTTGGCCAAGCTTTGGCCTTCTAGAATATCGAAGTAGGGTGCGCCTTGCGCTTCTTGCCTTATTGCAAACTTTGACTTTGGTCTCCTTGAGAATAGTCATTAACTCTCCAAGAGTTGTTTATTGCAATTTAATATTTCTAAGATCTAAGAATAGATCTATGAAGATCCTTCAATTTCTTCATCATACTTTAAGGGTCTAATCCTTAGTTCTGATTAGGAAATTAAGGAGTCATTATGGCAAGCATAATGGATTAAGCACTAAAGTTATCATCACATGAATCTTCCAAAGATCATGCTCTACTATTTACTTAACTCATGGCTTAGGCCTAAGATGTTATTTTATCAAATAAAGTAACTTCTTAGTTTCAGAACTATCCTGAAATTTATTCCCAATTTGAAAATTAAAGTCGTCTAAACACATTTTCTCTAGGATAATGTTACAAACACTAATCTTTCAATTTAATCTTGATTCTAATAGTCCAACTATTTAATCAACGATTTCAGGTACAATCTGATGTAATGATTACTATAGTCTAACTATATAACTTATTACAATTTTATTGGTTAAAATCAAATATATATTGATTATTATAATCCAATTATATAATCATTATAAATGATTGGTAAAATCCAAATATATTGATTACTATAATCCAATTATATAATCAACTATAATTGAAAGGTAAAATTCAAATATATATTGATTACTATAATCCAATTATATAATCAACTATAAATGAAGTAGTTTGAATACAGTCTAACTGTTAAATTAAAACAACTATTAAATATTAGTCCAACTAACATTTAATTTATTTGACGAATGGTATTTGATTGAGCGCGTATGGCAAGTATCTAAACGAATATTGCAAATTTAATTCTTGCCTCCCACTATTTTTCGGCGAGCCTCTAACCCTCTGTCGAGTACTCGGGAAACCCAGTTTCCTAGTGGGCTAGGATCCCGTTAAATAACACACAACCTTGACTTTGGCCAACAAGCTGTATGATATTTAACTAGGTAGATCTCAAAGATCAATTGGATCCCATCCAATTCCTAGATCCAGTAGGTGGACATCCAAGTCCGAAACATATATTTTATATATGCCAATATATCGAATATATTACCTAACCTTTTTCCTCTGAATCAACTAAGCCTTGGCTTTGGCACAACAAACTTAATGATCCAGTTAAGCGGAACCCATTGACATGGAAAGCTTCGTAATCAATGTCGATGGACAAAAAGTGATCTTGACTTTGGCCAACAAATCACAACTTGGACAAGACACCGATATAGAACAAACTCTCATGATTCAAACACATCCGCAATTGACAAAGGTCTTGACTTTGGCCAACAAACCAATGCCAACTTTGGATCTTGAGTAAGAATCACTCAATGGAAGGAAAAACGCTTAATATGTTTTGAGGGTTTTTTCGCGTGCAAATTGGCAACCAATTTATTATCTTTGTTAAGGTCTCATCATTATACACCCTTAAACATGCATTCTAAATACATAATAAAGCGCGTATAAATAAATAAATTAATAATGATATGCGGATGGATATCTCACAAAATTGTTCCTAGAACAAATCACTCCATTTCCTCTCCCCGGCTAGAAATATTCTAACTTCTACCCAATTACATAATACAATAAAGAAACCTCATTACATTGAGGGGAATAGGTGAGAGAGAAAATACAATGAGAGAGGAGATAAAAGGCTGGACACGTAGGTCCAATTTAATAAATTCTAAACTTATTACAACAATTTCCAAAACTGCCCTTGCCCTTCTAATATCCATCTGATATACATTATTCATACAACACATTCATGTATTCATACATCATGTTATTCAATCAATTTAATCCAATTAATTAATCTTGAATTAATGACCATATAATGTTCATACAACGATTGGATTTGCGTGAGTCAAACTCGTTTAAGAATAAATACTCAAGTAAAGTATTCTTGAATTATATTGAACTACAATCCAATTTATTTGTATTCATACTATTCCAATTTATTCCATTAAATATATACACTTACTATAAGCCTTAAAGACTTGGATTCCAAATCCAATCTTAATGGGTCTCAAGGCCCAATAACATCCAATGTCTATTTAATTAAAGTCCAATGGGCTTTTAATTAATTCTTAAGGCATGGGCTTTGGCCATAATGGATCAAATCCAGGAAATGCAAGGCCCAAAGGAATCCCCATTGCCTACAAATAATTTAGGCCATTAGTATCCCAATTAAATTCTTTATACGGGCCCAAGTGATGTAATTTGGACTTGATGGATTGGTTTTGTGCCCAATTGTAGGGGTTGGTGCTCAGAGCGCCAATTCCCAATTGTATTTTGTTAAATACTTCTGTAAAACATTATTATTAGTAATAATATATGCAGTTTCTATAATATAATATAATCTTTTATATGGTAAAGACGTAATGACCCTAGAATGATTAGTCATGATACAGTTGCAAAAGCGTCGCAACGGACATTGAGTCGTATCATGACGTTGTCATTCTCAGACAGTTCCTGGTCAAGGTTTACACTACTTGGTCAGTATAGTAAACCCGTTGAGACCGGTACATGTCGTATACTGGAATATATGATTCCAATGGTTTCTCAATGAACCATAAGTCTTGGAGACTAGTATAGACGTGTAGGTGTTTATAGTGGATAAACACTGAACGACTCACCGAAGATTCTTAATGGATGGTACACCAGCGTCAATAAGAATCTTCTTGGGTTGAGTAGCACTTGTGATTCTTAGACTTGAGATGCCATTGTGGGCACATGAGACATCTTCTACACTTAGATGGCAGTCACGTCACCGATCTATTTAGATCAGACCTCCGCCTGTTCGTTGGGTGTAGATAGATCCTCAGGGTGTCCTATGTGTATCAAGATAGGATCCGTCAGTTCTGTGTACCAGAGCATAGGTAGTCCATATGATTAGCAATCAGATAAAACCATGGGCCCGTGGTAAGTTTAGAAGCTAGTTCTAAACATTCTTTTTGAGATTGCTAATAGAATAGTCGACTGGATAGTCCCGATAGAGATTTGACGTTTACATCTATATCTCTGGGATTTATCCGGATACCTGTGACGGAGGAATTATACATTTGCGATGACCTCGACCTGTATGGTTCAGCGAGATTATCCGTGATCGTCATAATCTACGGGTGGATAGATTATGGACACGAAATTTGATTTCGTGACGGATATACCTGAACCTAGAGAGTCTCAATAATGAAACATACTCGTTGAGCACTAGAGCAACATAAATAAATAATATTGATTATTTATAAAGTCGTTTAGGTTAAACGCAAGATACATGCTAAAGAGACTAGATAGTCATTTCCTTAATTATTGTGTATTTACATTTAATACTTGATTAATTTAAATACACATTAATTAATAGTCAAAATGAGTTATTTGACTTATTTCCTAAATGAATATATGTTTTTAATATTTAATGTAAATATTTACATATATTTAATATATTTGTATTTGATTAATTAATTAATTATTTAATTGTTAAATGATTAAATTAATTAAAATATAAATATCTTATGTTAGGATAATTAAAGTTAATGACATTAGTTGCATTTGTTGACCAAAATAAATATCTAATAAAGTTGTTTATAAGATATTTATGCAAGTTGACAAATGAAATTGAAATGAAATTGAAATTAATTTTCTTGTTTTGTCTTTGTATTTTCGGCCAAGGCCAAATTGACAAGTATAAATTGATTTTCATTTCATTTAACACTTAACCTAATACACTTTACAAACAAACTCCATTGAAGAAACTGAAAGCTTGAAGAAGAAAGAAAAATCAAGAAAAGCTTGGATTTTAGTAAGTTTTTCAACTTACTATTAGAGAGGAATATGTTCCTTAGGATCTAGGCTTCAACATATGTTGTTCTTAATTATTTCTTTCTTTATTTCTTGTGGTTTTGTTGATGGAAGTTTGGTGAAGTGTTGAGCATGTATGGTGAAGAAGAATGTAACTAGTGTAGTTATATGTATTCTTTTAAGGTTTATGAAACCATGTTGCTATTCTAGAGTTGTTGACCCACTCTTAAATGACCTAGATTTGATCTTGAGTTGTTTCATTGTGTTGAGACTTGAATTGGATGAAAGATTGATGATTGAAACATTTGATTTAATGTAATTAGCCTAATTTGTCCAATTTGTGGAAATTGAAAAATTAGGGTTCTTAACTAATTCCAAATTTGGGGGTTTTCATATATGTTGTGTATTTATGTGTGTATATGATGCATATAAAGTTTCATGTTGATTGGATTTCATTTGGATGTGTTTTGAACATGAAATGACAAATGGTCAAAATGTGCACCAAATGAGGCTCTCGGCCTTGGGAGGAAATTTGGGGATTTTGGTTGCTTTGGTGTTTTGATGTTTTGAACATCATAAGTTCATCTTAGAAATGATTTAGAATCATTCAAAATTGATTGGATCAATTTCGGACTAAAACGGACAAAAATACAAAGCAAGGGTATTTCGGTAAATTCACTTAAAATTGTTTTATTGAATTTATTTTCATAATTTGATTATTGGAAATTAAATAAATATGTTTATTTAATTTATCCGAGAAAAAGTTTTGAAATCTGAAAATCGGATTTTCACCGCTTCCGCTGCGTTACCGGATTCACCCCTAAATAACCCCTTCAAAATGGTATCAGAGCGAGTCTGATTCTAGGCCACCTAAAATGATTAGCCTTCATTGAATCAATGTTTAATCATGTTTTCTTGACTTTATGCATGCTTATTAGGATCTAAACTTGTTAGATTTAGGGTGTATGACACTTAGCGGAAAATCCCTAATAATAAGGTTTAAATGTAATTTGTATTTGATGCATGTTATGGTCCGTCTTGTCAATACGGTTTATGAATACTTCTTTGTGACTACATCCGAGACCGTGCCTCTGCTGTGAGGGTGTAGCCGATAAAGATTTATTTATACCGGATGTATATTGATACTAGATAAATTCAAGTAAAGCGGAATTCTGAACGTGCCCTAGCTGTCAGGATTACGTAAGTAACTTGAGTTTATCATTGACGAGTTTAACCTTGGTACGTCTCCTTGTGGGCCTGCCTTCGCAGCGACAACGAGAAACGGCCAGGACCGGATACTTAGGAGTCATTAGTGAGTGATTGACAAATGAGTTGTCTACCTGATGAATATACGTAGGCGAGACCGTGCCTCTGCTGTGAGCTGAAATATATTCACGGGATCCACTTTTCACTATTATATTTAATTTAATTATTAAATATTTGTATTCTGTTTTGGGATTACAGTATTGCATGATTTAGTGGGAGGGGCATATTAGATTAAAAATCCATGATCTAGTTTATGCTTTTGATATTATATGAAACTGCTTAATTTCTGCTAACCGTTTTTCGTGATCTATATGATAGATTTGCGATGGCGGGTCAATCCACAAACCAGTTTGCGCGTATGTTAGATGCGAACAAACTGAAAGGCGCTGAGAACTTTGCAGACTGGGAATTGGATTTGAGGATTGTCCTCGATTCCGAAAAGTTGGGTTATGTTCTTGAGGGTCCTTTACCCCTTGCAGTGGGTGAGGATGCTTCGGAGGAGGAACGCCAAGTTTTTGAAGCTTGGAAGAATGATGATTTAAGGGTTAAATCATACATCCTTAGTTCGCTCTCTCCGAAACTCAAGCAACAATACTATGGAACATCAGATTCCTATAGTATGATAACGCGATTAAGACAATCGTTCGAGAACCAGGAACAGGTTATTGTTCACAAGGTCGCCATGGAACTGTTCCATGCGCGTCTGGATGAGGGGCAAAGTGTTAGCCCACATGTTCTTCAAATGATCGATTTGATCGATCAATTGAGGCAACATAATCTCATCCTGAATGACATTCTCGGTAGGAGTGTCATTCTTGGTTCTCTGCCTGCCAGCTTCATTCCGCCAGTTTGTGATGTACTTCAACATGCACGGGACAGTCTGCACCTACCAGGAGCTACATAGGATGTTGCTCACGGCAGAAGAGGATCTGAAGAAGGGAGTACCGACTCGCCCACCTAGATCTACTTCTCTGTCTGCTTCTTCCCAAGAATGTCCAAGGGAAAGAAGAAGAAAGGGAAGAGAAGAAGGCCTTCGGTCCTCCACAGCAGGCGAAGATAGCCAAGCCCAAAAGGGCTTCTGAAGACAAATGCCACCACTGCGGCAAGGTCGGGCACTGGAAGAGGAACTGTCCAGATTACATTGCCCAGCTGAGGAGAGACAGAGCATCTACATCAGGTACTTTTATTTTTCCAGTTATTGATTTATCTTTGGCTTGTGAAGCCGTTACATCCAGCTGGATTTTAGATTCTGCTTGTCCCATTCACATTTGCAATTCGTTGCAGGTGCTGAAGGAAAGTAGGAGGCTGAAGCCAGGGAGATGCAGTTGCGGTTCGGGAGTGGAGACTCTTTGGATGCAGTTGCAGTGGGAGTATGCGAGATCTCATTGCCGAATGGGACACTTTTGTTATATGACTGTCATTTTGTACCAGGATGTGTCGCTAATATTATATCACTTTTTGTATTGATACAGAAGGCTTTTGTATTAATATTAAGAATAGTTCTTTGTATTTATATGAAAAATAATATTCAGATCCTTAGTTGTCCAAACCAGCATGGTCATTATACATTGCAAACTTCAAAAGATATATTAAATACTGGAGTTAATAAACGTAGTTACCTGTAATTAATAATACTGAACTTTGGCATATGAGACTTGGTCACATTGGCGTTAAACGCCTTACCCAATTGGTTAGGAATGGTTTGATATCAGATCTTACCATTGAATCCTATCCAACTTGTGAATCCTGTATTCAGGGTAAGATGACCAAGGCCCCATTTTCTGGTGTTGGACACCGTGCCACTAACTTACTGGAACTCGTACATTCTGATGTATGTGGTCCACTAAGTCAAACTGCTCACAGTGGTTATTCGTACTTCGTTACCTTTACCGATGATTTGTCACGGTACGGTTATGTGTATTTGATGCGACATAAATCGGAAACCTTTGAAAAGTTCAAAGAGTTCCGAAATGAAGTAGAAAAACAAACTGGTAAATATATTAAATGCCTTCGATCAGATCGAGGCGGCGAATATATGAGTGGTGAGTTCATGGATTATATGAAGGAGAATGGGATTCTCGCTCAATATACTCCTCCAGGTACACCACAGCACAATGGTGTATCTGAAAGGAGAAATCGGACTTTATTGGATATGGTCCGATCGATGTTGAGTTTCACAGATTTGCCCTATTACTTATGGGGTTACTGTCTCTTAACAGCCGCACATCTTTTGAATAAGATTCCTTCAAAGGCTGTTCCTACGACACCGTATCAGATATGGTTCGGTAGGAGACCGAATCTTAATTATATTAAGGTTTGGGGTTGTCCTGCCTATGTCAGGGTGACTCAGCAAAGTAAGCTTTCGCCTCGAGGGCAAAAGTTTAGGTTTGTTGGATATCCCTCGAACACGAGGGGATATCTGTTCTATGATACCGAGCATCGAAATGTGTTCGTAGCTCGCTTCGCAAAATTTCTAGAAGTAGAATTTTTGTCAGAAGGTGGTGATCATAGACAGGTTGAGCTTGATGAAGTCCAACCTGAAAACAACGAACCAACGGAGGAACCTGAAGTTCAAGTAGATGAAGGACCTTCAACACACACACTCCGTAGGTCGGAAAGGGTATCTAGACCTCCTGAACGCTTGTATTTGATACAAGAAAAGAGTCTGGATGTTCTCTTAGTTGAAGAGACAGATCCTTTCACCTATAGAGAATCGATGTTGGACATCGACTCCGTGAAATGGCAAAGTGCCATGAAATCCGAGATAGACTCAATGCATGAAAATCAAGTTTGGGACTTGATTCCGCTTCCCGAAGGAATTGTTCCTATCGGTTGTAAATGGGTTTACAAGAGGAAGCGCGGGCCTGACGGTAAGGTTGAAACTTACAAGGCCCGACTGGTAGCAAAAGGTTACACGCAGCGACCTGGCGTCGACTACGATGAAACTTTTTCGCCGGTAGCAATGCTTAAGTCTATCCGGATTTTGCTTTCTATAGCTGCGTATCATGACTACGAGATTTGGCAAATGGATGTCAAAACGGCTTTTCTAAATGGATTTCTTGATGAAGAAATCTATATGGAACAGCCGGAAGGTTTCACATCCAGCGAAACCTCGGGTATGGTATGTAAGCTTAAGAAGTCCATTTATGGACTTAAACAAGCTTCACGAAGTTGGAATC
The DNA here is from genome assembly GCA_019454045.1 of Zanthoxylum bungeanum. NCBI lineage: Eukaryota > Viridiplantae > Streptophyta > Magnoliopsida > Sapindales > Rutaceae > Zanthoxylum > Zanthoxylum bungeanum. Next base: position 87,560 of record SKCR01000039.1, read on the forward strand.
TTCGATTCGACGAGATTATCAGATCGTCTGGTTTTCTCAAGAATTCGGAAGAATCCTGTGTGTATCAGAAGGCCAGTGGGAGCATGGTCGTATTTTTAGTCCTGTATGTTGATGACATCCTAATCATTGGGAATGATTTAGGTATGTTACAAAGCGTTAAAGCATATCTCTGTAAGAATTTCTCCATGAAGGACCTGGGAGAAGCTTCCTATGTTTTAGGGATAAAACTCTATCGAGATAGACAAAGGAGGCTGATTGGGTTATCCCAATCAACGTACGTAGATAAGATCTTGGAACGGTATAGCTTTGGTAACTGTAAGACAGCAAACATACCGTTCAGACATGGGATTCATCTTTCTAAGAAGATGTGTCCACAAACAGAAGATGAGAAGGTTAGAATGTCTAACCAACCTTATGCTTCGTGTTTGGGTAGCATAATGTATGCCATGTTATGTACGAGGCCTGATATCAGTTTCGCTGTTAGCGTAACAGTCGATATCAGTCCAATCCAGGTAATGACCATTGGATGGCCATTAAACATATCCTAAAGTATCTTAAAGGTACTAAGGATAAGTTGATAATATATGGAGGAAACGAACTGCAGGTTAATGGGTATACAGACTCCGATTTCCAATCGGATCCCGATGATAGAAAGTCTACATCTGGATTTGTCTTTACCCTTAACGGAGGTGCAGTATGTTGGAAGAGTTCCAAACAGGGATCTACAGCTGATTCCACCACTGAGGCGGAATATATTGCAGCTTCTGAAGCCGCAAAAGAGGCTGTGTGGATAAAGAACTTTATCACAGAATTGGGAGTTGTCCCAAGTATCGAGAATGCGATTCCGTTATACTGTGATAATACTGGAGCCATTGCGCAAGCAAAGGAACCGAGGGCGCATCAGAAGTCGAAGCATGTGGAACGCAAGTACCACATCATTCGAGAGATCGTGTCGCGAGGGGATATTGTCGTGTGCAAGGTACCGAGTGAAGACAACGTAGCAGACCCGCTGACGAAGGCCATACCTCCGAAGTTATTTGATAAACACGTGGAGTCGATGGGTATTAGATACAATCGATATTGGCACTAGAGCAAGTGGGAGATTTTGTAGGGGTTGGTGCTCAGAGCGCCAATTCCCGGTTGTATTTTGTTAAATACTTCTGTAAAACATTATTATTAGTAATAATATATGCAGTTTCTATAATATAATCTAATCTTTTATATGGTAAAGACGTAATGACCCTAGAATGATTAGTCATGATACAGTTGCAAAAGCGTCGCAACGGACATTGAGTCGTATCATGACGTTGTCATTCTCAGACAGTTCCTGGTCAAGGTTTACACTACTTGGTCAGTATAGTAAACCCGTTGAGACCGGTACATGTCGTATACTGGAATATATGATTCCAATGGTTTCTCAATGAACCATAAGTCTTGGAGACTAGTATAGACGTGTAGGTGTTTATAGTGGATAAACACTGAACGACTCACCGAAGATTCTTAATGGATGGTACACCAGCGTCAATAAGAATCTTCTTGGGTTGAGTAGCACTTGTGATTCTTAGACTTGAGATGCCATTGTGGGCACATGAGACATCTTCTACACTTAGATGGCAGTCACGTCACCGATCTATTTAGATCAGACCTCCGCCTGTTCGTTGGGTGTAGATAGATCCTCAGGGTGTCCTATGTGTATCAAGATAGGATCCGTCAGTTCTGTGTACCAGAGCATAGGTAGTCCATATGATTAGCAATCAGATAAAACCATGGGCCCGTGGTAAGTTTAGAAGCTAGTTCTAAACATTCTTTTTGAGATTGCTAATAGAATAGTCGACTGGATAGTCCCGATAGAGATTTGACGTTTACATCTATATCTCTGGGATTTATCCGGATACCTGTGACGGAGGAATTATACATTTGCGATGACCTCGACCTGTATGGTTCAGCGAGATTATCCGTGATCGTCATAATCTACGGGTGGATAGATTATGGACATGAAAAATTGATTTCGTGACGGATATACCTGAACCTAGAGAGTCTCAATAATGAAACATACTCGTTGAGCACTAGAGCAACATAATAAATAATATTGATTATTTATAAAGTCGTTTAATGGTTAAACGCAAGATACATGCTAAAGAGACTAGATAGTCATTTCTTAATTATTGTGTATTTACATTTAATACTTGATTAATTTAAATACACATTAATTAATAGTCAAAATGAGTTATTTGACTTATTTCCTAAATGAATATATGTTTTTAATATTTAATGTAAATATTATACATATATTTAATATATTTGTATTTGATTAATTAATTAATTATTTAATTGTTAAATGATTAAATTAATTAAAATATAAATATCTTATTTAGGATAATTAAAGTTAATGACATTAGTTGCATTTGTTGACCAAAATAAATATCTAATAAAGTTGTTTATAAGATATTTATGCAAGTTGACCAAATGAAACTTGAAATGAAATTGAAATTAATTTTCCTGTTTGTCTTGGTTTTTCGGCCAAGGCCAAATGAACAAGTATAAATTGATTTTCATTTCATTTAACACTACCTAATACACTTTATACAAAAAAACTCCATTGAAGAAACCTTGAAAGCTTGAGAGAAGAAAGACTTAATCCAAGAAAAGCTTGGAATTTAGTAAGTTTTTCACTTACTATTAGAGAGGAATTGTTCCTTAGGTTCTAGGCTTCAACTATATGTTGTTCTTAGATATTTCTTTCTTTATTTCTTGGTGTTTTGTTGATGGAAGTTTGAATGAAGTGTTGAGCATGTATGGTGAAGAAAGAATGTAACTAGTGTAGTTATATGTATTCTTTTAAGGTTTATGAAACCATGTTGCTATTCTAGAGTTGTTGACCCACTCTTAAATGACCTAGATTTGATCTTGAGTTGTTTCATTGTGTTGAGACTTGAATTGGATGAAAGATGATGATTGAAACATTTGATTTAATGTAATTAGCCTAATTTGTCCAATTTGTGGAAATTGAAAAATTAGGGTTCTTAACTAATTCCAAATTTGGGGGTTTTCATATATGTGTGTATTTATGTGTGTATATGATGCATATAAAGTTTCATGTTGATTGGATTACATTTAGATGTGTTTTGAACATGAAATGACAAAGTGCACAAATGTGCTCCTTGTGAGGCTCTCGGCCTTGGAGTCTAATTTTGGGATTTTGGTTGCTTTGGTGTTTTGATGTTTTGAACATCATAAGTTCATCTTAGAAATGATTTAGAATCATTCAAAATTGATTGGATCAATTTCGGACTAAAACGGACAAAAATACAAAGCAGGGCATTTCGGTAAATTCACTTAAAATTGTTTTATTGAATTTATTTTCATAATTTGATTATTGGAATATTAAATAAATATGTTTATTTAATTATCCGAAAAAAGTTTTGAAATCTGAAAATCGGATTTTCACCGCTTCCGCTGCGTTACCGGACTCACCCCCTAAATAACCCCTTCAACAATTGGATCCAATCAAAAGTCCAAAACCAAACTTAGTCAACAAGCCCATTAAGCCCAAATACACACTTTTAGCCCAATTCTTATTAAAGGCCTATTAACATAATTATAATATTCCAAATATCACAATTACTTAATTAAAGTTATTAGCCATGATTAATTAATTAAACTCAATATTTCCAAAATACCTATTAACTTAATTAATCATGCTTAATCCAAAATTCATGCTCAACAAAAATTGAAGCCAAAATACATCATTTCATGCTTAACACAAATTGAATCTAAATTCATCATTTCATGCTCAACATGCTCTTTGATTTTAACATAACATTATTGACTTTGATTCTAATCCAACAAACCAACATCAACATTTAAACATGCATTAAAACATATTATTTCATGTTACAAAAAATCAAAAACGGCAGTACTGTTCACTGTCAAATTCGGCCTCTCTAAGGAAATTTAAAAAATTTGATCCAATCAATTTTTCTCAAATCTAATCATGCACAACTCTAAGTTAACATAATCTAAGCATGCTCAAAGCATCAATTTGAAGAAATCATGCTCAAAACATAAAAGCCCCAAATTTTAGTCTCATGAACCCTAAAATTTTCATGCTTAAAATTGGCTCTTGATACCATTGTTAGTGTTCCTAGAACATGCCAAGGATCTAATAAGCATGAAAACATGTTCACAAATTCAAAATAAGTTGCGGAATTACTTACATTGAATGGATTTGAGCTTTTAAAGTTTTGAGAAGAAGATCCAAGATCCAAGATGCTTCCTTTTGTTGATTCCAAGCTTTGAGTTGAAGATCTCCAAGATCCTTCCTTTGTTGATTCCAAGCTTTTGGAGTTGTTTCCCTATCACCTTAGTTGATTCCATGAAGTGCTAGCTTTGTTGATTTTGCCCAAAATCAAAGAGAAAGGAGAAGCAAGCTCACGCCCAAATGGTAGAGGATTTTAGGGTTTCCAAGTTCCAAGTGTTGTATTGAGTGAAGAGAGAGAGAAGGCCTTTTGGTTTGTTTAAAGGGTTTTACCCTTTTACCCAAAACCATGTAGTTGGGGTAATTTGGTTTCACCTAAACCAAGTGGTTGGAAAGTAAGTGGTTTTGGCATAAATGCCAACTACCCTCCCAACTACCACATTAAAGTGGGCCCCACATTTGAATTCAAAATTCAAATATCTCTACGAACATTTGCCGCGGCTCGGTTCCGTTTAATCTAATTAAACGAAATTTCATCACTAAATAATTAAATCTAATTTAATTAAATAACGATGCCTCGTAAATATATTACGAATGTCGTCTACGAATTAATTCTAAATTAATTCGCTCGTTCGCATTAAAGTCCAACTTTAATTTCGTAATGAAATCCAATTCATATTAATATATCCGATATATTAATTTTAGCCCATACGAATAAATTAATAGAAAAATCAAATTTAACAATTAAATTTATTCTACCGATTAATTCCAAATTAATCGCGTTCTCTCTCTTCCGAACACATTTAATCCCAGATTAAATAATACCCCTCAATTAATCCTAGATTAATTTTCTCCATCTTAATTAATCCCAGATTAATTTTCTCTCTTAATTAATCCCAGATTAATTCTAATTTAAATCAACTGTCATCGGTGAATCTTTGGGAAGCGACCCAAGAGATCCCTGGATATGTTGGCAGTAAATACGGTCATCGGATTATCCGAATACGTGCGTACCTCGTACCACGTGCTTACCGATTTACAAGACATGGTTGGCTTCTAGCAAAGCACCGTGCCTACCCAATTCTCCAGAAATATTCTTACTGGAATATATAATCTATGTCAGGCGTAGTATACGTAGTATTGCGTATTGCGATCCAGTATCAGATTGTCACGTGCTAGGCCTGGGGCTGGAGTCGTGTCTGCCCCGTACGAAGCACATGTCGGATGTCTGGTAACTAGTCTCTATTATCTGATATACATGACCTAGTCATAATATCCCGATGACTGCAGTACTTAAGAGCACTAGTACCGTATCCTACGTGACATCATCTCCACTATGACCGGAGTGATACTTCTGTCTTGACATCACACCCAATACACTACGATTCTCGATATACCCAGCAGAGGCGTACACAGAACCGATTAAAAGCCCTGGACTACCAAAACTAAACACCATGATCTGTACAAATAGTGACGATATGGGTCATAATTGTCCAACACTTTCAGCTTACGACAGCTCGTCAAACGTCGTCCAAAAACTCCCTGACTCCAATAAGAATTTTAAGGATCTTTGGTTCTGGGCCACTGGAGATTGGGGACGGACCCTGAGTCGGATGAAGGGGAGATCTTGGTTCCGGACATCTTTAGGGCGGGAGGTTAGGAGATTAACCTTTGGCTTTTCTTCCCTTAGTTTTTTTTTGTTTGGATTCTTACCCATTTTCTTCTATTCTTCCTAGCCTGTTGGAGGGATGCACCCAAAGTTTCCCATCAGGTCCGGAAGCTAGTATTCTAGGCTCGGCGGTATGCCGCCCAATGGAGGGAGTTGGTAAACGATGCAGCATTCTTTGAATCAGGACTTATACGGGCCGCTCCTCCCAAGGTCTCGGGTCGGATAAGTAGATGTCTGTTGATCTTCTTAGCCAGGTCCCTCGTTTATTTATCATGTTTGATGTCTTCTTTTTTTCTTTTCTTTTTTTTGGTGTCTCAGGTCCTGAACCTTTCTTTTGCCTTTGTTCTTTACAGGTATGTCGAAGAGACCGAAGTACCTTGATCGGTTGTCCGGCGTTTCGAAGAAAACTAGCCCTGGCGGAGCTGGTACTTCTCGGAAACGTCCTGAAACTTCTGAGGCCGGGAGGTGGTTGAAGAGATGGGGCGTCCGAGCTCTCAAGCTCGGTCTTCCCCTTCCGGGGTGCTTCCAATGGGTGTTACCCGTCCTGATAACCCCCCGAGATCTCTAGGAGAAGAAAGCGTCGGTTTGGAGCTGTGGATCCTCAGTTAAGGCAGGAATTGGAGGAGGAGGAGGCACCGAGCAGAGAAACTTCAGTTCGATAGGAGGGTTCTTCTAAGAAACTGAAGGGTGCTGTGGTTCTCGAGGTTGATGACCTTGGGAAGAATATCAGGGAGGCTACCTCCCATTTGGTATCGGCCTTCAATGAGCTGGCCGGGGCTGTACCTCCTGAGAAAATTCTGAGGTTTGAGGACCTTTCACCCGAGGAGGTGGTCGCAAAGTTGTGCTCCCAGTTGGCTCAGGTTATTTCTCTTTTCCTTTTCTTCATCCGAGGTGTCTTTCAGACTTAGTTTGCAACTGACTTCTTTTTCTTTTCGGCAGGCAAATTATTGGCGACCAAAAATAAGGACTTGTTCTTAAGCCTTTTGTCTGAAGCGGCCAGGCACAGAGGCTCCAGAATCGGCTCAGTGAAATGGAGGCCGAGCTGGCCCGGAAAGAAGAGAATATAAAGAATCTGGAGCTGGCTGCTGTTGAGGCCCATACCACAAATAAACCTCTCAGGGCCGCCGCTTCTTGGAGAGAAAAAATGCTGATGCTGCCAAGAAGGACTTGGAGGCTGCCCGGGCCGACAACAGGATCCTGCAGGTGGAAGTGTGTAGCGTTGAGTCCAAACTGAGGGCCAAGGATGAAGAGCGTACAGGCTCGGGACGAGTTGAAGAGGAAGGAAGCTGAGCTAGAGGCCGAAAGAGACCCGATCCGACTTGAATGGGTCGGGGACTGTGCTGAGATCATCCCGATGGTACTGCCCGACCTGGATATGGGGCCTATCCATGTGGCCATTCACTTCTGCAAAGGGGAGATATCTGAGGAGGAGTTCCAGAAGTGGCTCCCCCTTCTTCTGAGGAGGTGATGGATCCCGACCCGATTTCCATTGCCCCGGTCTCCCAGGTTTCCCAAGAAAGCCGACCTGAGGTTCCTGCTCCTGGCGAGGACTACCCTGAGATTTCGCCTCCCATTCTTGAAGTAGAGGTCTCCCGTGCCGTTGAGGTTGAAGCTTCTGTTCCCGTTCTTGAGACCAAGCTGATCCCTCCATCGTCTGAGCCAGTCGGGGAAGAACTTCCTGCCCCTGTGCGGGCTGATTAAAGAAGGGGTAACCCGGGCGGGGCCCTGTGTATACTTGTCCTTTTTTTTGTAATAACACTTTTATTATTTTTTTTTGAATATATATATATATATATATGTATGCTTTCTTTCTTTCTCTTTTTTTTTTTATTCGTTTTTTTTTTTTATGTTTCCCTTCGAATGTTTGAGACCTCTTTTTTGGGGGGAATATGAGCTGGGGGGACATAATCCGACCCCGAGTAGTAAGAAACATTTGGTTCTGGTGGAATCGGTGGGACATAGCCCGACCCCGATCTGAGGGAAGCACTAGGCTCCGGGGGGGAATGTTATGTCCCCAGTTTAAAGAACACTGACTCGGTGGGACGTAACCCGACCCCGAGCTATATGGAACACGTGGCCCTGGAGAAATGTTTCATCCCCAGTCAAAAAGATAGGTTCGGTGGGGTATGGTCCGACCCCGAGCTGAGAAAGGCACTTGGACCTGGAGGAATGTTTCGTCCCCAGTCCAAAGGGCTGACTCGGTGGGACGTAACCCGATCCCGAGCTAAAAAAGGCATTCGGATCTGGGGGAATAACGCCTCCCCAGTCCAAAAGTGCTGACTCGGTGGGACGTAACCCGACCCCGAGCCAGTGGTACACAGAGGTCTCGGCGGAATGAAATCCAGCCCCGAACCGAGTGACCAAGCGGCCTCGGCAGAATGAAATCCAACCCCGAACCGAGTGACCAAGCGGCCTCGGCGGAATGAATCCGGCCCCGAGCCGATTAATCAAGTGGCCTCGGTGGAACGAATCCAGCCCCGAGCCGATCAATCAAGTGGCCTCGGCGGAACGAATCCGGCCCTGAGTCGATTATCAGGTGGGACTTACCCAGAAGGGAAGTGAATCAACCTTTTGAAGCCCTACTGAGTCCGGCACGGGCGTCCCCCTACCAGACCAGCGGAAAACGAAAACAAAAACTCTGAAAAATAAAATCATAGGGCGGGGGCGACTTAGCGCTTGTCCCAAAAAAAACTTTTCACAAATGTAAACAACAGCACGGATGCCTCAAAACAGCGTCCTGTCCGAAGCCTCCAAAACACAATTCTGAATCTTTCAACTCAGTGTCCCGACGAACCAGGATTTGGATCAGTTGAGCGTTTAAATGATAAGGGCACATCCTCTATACGCCAGGTCATTGTGGAGTGTGTATTGCACGAGGGCTCCTCCTTACGTGCTGGAGCAGGCACATGCTACAGGGGCACAATGTATCCCCATGATGTGCCTCTCTTGGATCCAAATGATGAATGGATCAAAGAGCGTCCGGGATATTAATGGCACATTCCTCCTTAGGTCCGGCATCACTGGAGCTGGCAATCGTCACGGGGGCCTCATCACTCCCCGTGCTATGCTTTCCCACGGATCCATTACATCGGGTAAGTGAGGACCAAAGAGTGTTCGACACATTAAGGGCATTTCCTCTTTATGTTCGGTAACACTGGAGTAAGCAATCGCCACAGGGGTATCATCTCTCCCCGTGCTATGCTTCTCATGGATCCTATGCATCGAGTATGTCCCTGAGGACCCCGAGCCAAGAGAGATACTTGGTTCTGGGGGAAATGTCTCGTCCTCAGACCAATGAGCATGACTCGGTGGGACGTAACCCGACCCCGAGCCGACTAGTCAAGTGACCTCGGCGGAACAAGATCCAACCCCGAGGTGTTTGAAGTTTTAAGGGCATAGTCCTCCTTATGTTTGGTAACACTTGGAGCAAGCAATTGCCACGGGGGTATCATCCCTCCCCGTGCTATGCTTCTCCCGGATCTATACTTTTGATTCACCTTCGTCCCTGCTGTTTGATGTTGTATGGAGTCGACTGATTTTTGTGCTTCTTTGTGGTGGTGGTCGGGTAGTTGCGGGTTTTGTGCTTTTGACCTTGGACCGTTGTATTGAGTATGTCCCCGGGGTTTTGAATATGGTTTTGCAAAATTTATTTTAGAAGAGCGGGTGAAAAAAGAAAGTTTTATTTATATTCGGGGACGTACTACTGCCTTCTTACAACTCTCTGCGGGCCATTTTGAGAGAGGCTTTGTGTTTGAATTTCTGTCATTTATTGGGTTGCTGCCAAAGAAGAGGGGGAAGGAAGATTTTACTGAAAGTATTTTCTCAACATCTCGGCGTTCCATGCTTTTTTAATCTTGTGCCGTCCAGCTGTTCCAAAAAGTAAGCTTCTGGCCTTACCACCTCTGTGATTTTGTATGGCCCTTCCCACTTGGCACCTAGCGAGCCCTCCTCTGGTCGTCGGGTTTAAGGTGACCCTTCTCAATACTAAGTCGCCCGGGAGGAAGGAGCGGGTCTGAACTCTTTTGTTGTAGAAACGGGCCATTCTTTGTTGGTAGACTGCTGCTTTCATGGCTGATTTCTCCCTCTTTTCCTCGATTAGGTCGATGTGGTTTTTGATAAGTTCTTCATTATGCTCATTCCCAAAGTGACGGACCCTGTGAGTTGCTACCTCGATTTCTGCTGGAATGACGGCCCTGCATCCGTATGACAGGGAAATGTGTGTGTTTCCCCTGTGGAATCTTTGTAGGTCGTTCGATGTGCCCATAGCACTTCTGGTAGTTCTTCGACCCATAAGCCTTTGCATGATCCGAGCCGAGCTTTAAGGTTTGCCTTGATGGTTTTGTTTGTTGCCTCAACCTGTCCGTTTGACTTGGGATGAGCTGGCGAGGCGAATTTTAAAGCGATCTGGAGGTCTTCGCAAAGCTTCCTGAATCATTTGCTGTCGAATTGTTTTCCGTTGTCGGTGATGATTGCCCGGGGGATTCCGAACCTGCAAATTATGTTCTTCTTTACAAATGCTATGGCCTTTTTCTCCATGATGGTGGATAGCGGCTCGGCTTCCACCCACTTTGTGAAATAGTCTATGGCCACGATTGCATATTTCGCCTGCCCTCATCTTTTTGGCATTGGCCCTATGATATCTAGCCCCCATTGTGCGAACGGCCAGGGGCTGGACAGGGTGGTTAATTGTTCTGTCGGTTGATGGTGGATGTTGGCATTTTTCTGACAACCTTCGCATTTCTGGGCTATCCGCATGCCGTCCTGATGCATGGTCTGCCAGTAAAATCCTTGTCTTAAGGCTTTAAAGGCGATTGATCTTCCCCCGGCGTGACTTCCACAGATGCCCGTGTGAATTTCCCTGAGCACATAATCGGCTTCCTCATCTGTTAAACATCTCAGAAGGGGCACGGTATAGTCTCTCCGGTAGAGCACCCCTTCGATCAGAGAGAACTTGGTGCTTTTGAATTTTAGTTTCTTGGCCTCCTTTCTGTCCTCGGGTATCTCTCCTGTTTCCAAATATTTTCTTATCAGCTGTAGCCATGAAGTTTTGTCTTCTTCATCCAGAGTTCCTACTTCGAGTTCTCCTACGCTCTTTTCTCGAAGGCAGATTAGGGGGATTGTTCTGGGATTCTCTGTTTTTATTGAAGATGCGAGCCGTGCAAGAGAATCTGCTTCGCCGTTGTCTTCTCGTCCGATATGTTCGAAGTGAACGTTCCTCATTTTTCCTATTAACTTTTTTACCTCGGTCAAGTAGGCTCTCATGCTAGGTTCTCTGGCCTGGAATTCGCCTTTTAGTTGCTGAATAGCAAGCTGTGAGTCACTCCTTACTACCACGTTGTGGACTCCTACTACTGTGCACAGCCTTAATCCGGCCAAGATTGCTTCGTATTCGGCTTCATTGTTTGTGGTTTCAAAGGCGAACCTTAAGGCAAATAATATTTCTTCCCCCTTGTTATTTTTAACACGATCCCGGATCCGCAGCCGTGTGAGCTGACAGACCCGTCTACTGTCATCTCCCACTTGTCTTCCCCTACCGTCAAGATCTGGGGTTCAGTGAACTCTGCAACAAAATCTGCCAAAGCTTGTCCTTTCATTGCTACCCTTGGAAGGTAGGAGATGTCGTGTTCGCTTAGCTCCACCGACCACTTCATCAATCTTCCCGAGGCCTCTGGCTTTTGTAAGATCTGTCGTAGGGGGTGGTCGGTCGTGTAAACTTTGATAGGGTGGGCTTGGAAGTAAGGCCGCAATTTCCGAGCTACGGTGATCAAAGATAGGGCGACTAGTTCATGTACGGGATACCGGGTTTCTGTGTCCAACAGGGCTTTGTTGACATAGTATACTGATCTTTGGATTCGGTCTGCCTCTTGCACCAGCACCGAACTTACTGCGTGTTTTGAAACGGCCAAGTATAAGTATAATGTCTCTCCTGGGAGAGGTTTTGCTAGGAGCGGGGGCTATGCTAGATATTGTTTCAGTTGTTGGAAGGCCTCCTCGCACTTCGGAGACCAGTCAATCCCCTTTTGGGCTTTCTTGATGGCTTTAAAGAAAGGGTGGCATTTGTCGGTTACTCGGGAGATGAATCGGTTAAGCGCGGCTAGCCTGCCGGTTAGACTTTGAGCTTCTTTCACCGTCCTGGGAGATTTCAAGTCCAGTACGGCTCGTTATCTTTTGCGGGTTTGCTTCTATGCCCCTGGAGCTCACCATGTAGCCTAGAAACTTCTCGGAGGCCACCCCGAAGGCACACTTTTCTGGGTTGAGTTTTAAATGGTATTTCCTCAATAACTCAAAGGTTTTCTTCAGGTCGGTCACGTGACACCCTGGCACCTCAGACATTGTTATCATGTCGTCAACATACACAGCATTGTTGTGCCGATGAGTGGTTTGAAAATCTTGTTGACCAGTCTCTGATCTTGTTGGCCGCTCGTTTTTTTCTTAAAGGCGATTACTTTATAACAGTAAAGCCCCTTATCGGTGACAAAAGTTGTTTTCTCCTCGTCGGCAGGGTGCATCTTGACCTGGTTGTATCCTGAGAAGGCGTCCATGAAGCTCAGCAGTCCTTTGCAGGCTGTCGTATCTCCCAGCTGATCTACGTTTGGCAGTGGGAAGCTGTCCTTCGGGCACGCCTTGTTGAGGTCGGTGAAGTCCACGCACATCATCCACCTCCAGTTTGCTTTCCTTACCAATACCACGTTCGAAACCCATTCTGGGTACTTGACTTCTCTCATGAAGTCTGCTTTTAACAGTTTTTCCACTTCGGACGCCACTGCTCTGCACCGTTCTTGGTTAAATATTCTTCTTTTCTGTTTAACTGGTTTGTGTGTCGGGTTTACTGCCAAGCGGTGACTGATGAATTTTGGATCAATCCCGGGCATGTCATTGTGTCCCCATGTGAAGATGTTGGGGTACTTCCGTAGGCATTCCAGCAGGTTCTTTTTTAGGATTTCGTCCAAGTTCCCCTATCTTTATGCTTTTATTCGGTCCGAACAGGTTGACTTCTTCTAATTTTTCGGCTGCCTCTAGCCGGCAACTTTGTCCGGGCGCGGGCCCGGGTCCTTCCTTGGATTTTCCTCGTCTTCCCCCTTTGCCTCATCCTGGTGCTTCCTTCGATGCAGAGGGTTTCCCGTGAGAGAGTGGCGAAGCAACTACGGGCTATCTTCTGACTTCCGCATATGATTCTGATCCCTTCCCGGGTAGGAAATTTCAGTTTCAAGTAGTAACAGGACATTGCAGCCTTTGTTTTCATCATAAAAGGCCGGCCGACAATGACTTGGTAACTGCTCAGGCAGTCCACCACGGTGAAGTTTACCATGACTGTCCGGGTTCTGGGGTGAGTTCCGATGGTTGTTGCCAGTTGTATTCTTCCCAGCGGGATGACTGTTGAGCCTCCAAAACCATATATGGGGTGCCGTCATTAGTTAGGGTTAAGTATTCTACTCCCAGGCTTTCTAAAGCTTCTTTGGATATTATGTCTACCGCGCTTCCGGGGTCTACTAGGATTCTATCCATCTCGGTGCCGCTGATTGTAGCTTTGATTATCAGCGCATCATCATGGGGAAAACTCACCCCTCGTGCATCCTCGTCAGTGAACATTATGGGCACCAACCGACCCCCTGGTGGTGTTGGGGGTCTTTCTGTTCCTAGCACCTCTGCCCCTTGAGCTCGGCTATAGTTCTTTCTTGACCGGTTAGAGTCCCCGGCCAGTGTACTTCCCCCTGCGATGATGTTCACCTGTCGGTTTCGTGCCCTTTGTCTGGCCGCCATGGTTTCATGGTCGATATAACTATTTAGATACCCATTTCGGGCTAGGTCCTCCATCTGTTCCCGCAGATCTTTGCATTCGTCCGTTGTGTGCCCCATCAGGTTATGATGTATGCAGTAAGACTTCTGGTTCCTTTTATCTGGGGGGAATCTCCTGAGGTCGGGTTCTATCAAGAGGCATTTTTCCTGTATTTCCATGATGATTCTCCCTGGTGGTTTGCTCAGGGGAATATATGTTTCTTCTCGGACTACATGATTCACCTTTGTTGCGACCCCTCCTTCCTGATCTCTTCGAGGTATCAGTTTGAATTCTTTGGGTTTTGGATTGAATCTTTTGAATTCCCTGTCCGGTCGTCGGGGAGCCTCTGTTCTTGCTGTTTTTTCCCGAATGGCCGTCCCCCTTCGGGAGATTTTTTCTTCGTTTTCTACCAAGACAAACTTCCGGGCTACCTCTAGGGCGGTGGCATAATCCGACGTGTCCTGGATTCTTAGATGAGTCCATAACCTCCCGACCTTCAGGGCTCCCTTTAAGCTTTCTAGGGCTTCTAGGGACTCATATCCTCCGACTTCCAGTACCATGTTGTGGTATTTTCAATAAAAATTTTCAGGGGCTCGTCATCTCCTTGCTTCATAAGTCTTAATTCTCCAATCGTCTTTTTGGGAACGCAGGCCCCTTTAAAGTGTCGAATGAACGACTTCTTAAGTTGTATGAAGCCTCCGATGCTCCCCGGAGCCAGACTTCTGTACCATAGGATGGGGTCCACCTAAAGTTAGGGGGAACACTTTGCAGATGGCATCTCCTACTACTCCCTGGACTTCCATCAACAAGACAAAGCTTTCGATGTGCGATTTCGGGTCAGAGTGGCCTTTGTAGGGTGCCATGGTCGGCATGTTAAATCGTTTTGGGAATTTTGCCGACCTTATTTTTTCCGCGAGGGAGATTCCTCCTCACCGTCCCGGGCATCACTAGCGTCAGCCTTGAGGCCTACCCCCCACTTGGTCATCTCATTTTTTAACCAAGATTTTATCTCGCTAGTGGTGCTGGCGTGTTGTTTACTGTGCCTCTCTGTGCGTCCTATGCCCTGGGTGCGCCGTTCCTCATGGTTTGAAATTTCTTGCACATCCTCGCTATATTCCCTGCCTTCTCTTCGGGAGTCGTGGAGGCTATCGTAGGAAGGATTAGGTGACTGTTCTCTTCGTCCTCTTTCCTCCTCTTCCCATGTGTCCTCTGTTTGTGAATCTTTTTCTACAACCACGGATTTTATCCCGTATGGGCCCCTCCTTCTAGGTCCATCGTCTTCACTTGTGTCTATCACCCTTTTCCCTTCTGCTCTTTCACTTTTTCTTCGACTGGTTCCGATGTCTAGTCTCTCGTTGTTCGTTCCCTCCATTCTCTCCAACCGATTCATCATGGATTTCATGCTTTCTTCCATCTTTTTCATCCAGTCTGTTGTTGGACTCCCTGAAGATTGATGATTTCCGCCTTCTGCCATCGTCTTACTACGCGAACTACTTTTTGTTGAGTTCCCCACAGACGGCGCCAACTGTTGACGGCTGATTTTGGTCTCAGGGCAATATGGGAATATTACTCCCGAGACAATCCTCCCTCAATAGTGAATTTGTTTGGTTATGGGGGACCAAGGCAAACTTAGCAGAAGATAGATAATGCGTCAATCAAGCAAGGAGATTTAACGTGGTTCGGGGATGTTTGTCCGACCTACGTCCACGGGCACAAACAGGACTATATCTTTATTGCTTGAAACTCGTATCTCTTGTGTCTTTTTTACAAGTTTGATCCTGATCCTTTACACATACTCTACACTTCTATTTATAATAGTGAAGGAATCAGATTCCTCTTAGTATGAGGTTTCCTAGTTGAAACAATTTCCTTTTCCCATAAGGATTCCTAGTCAACAACTATTTTTACCTCCTTATCCCACTAGGACTCTGTCTCGCCAGTTTTCCCCATGAAAATAGGGTAACTTGTCATCTTATCCACAAGAATAGGGTGTCACCTTCCGGAGCACGCCTCGCCATATGCTCGGTCTCCATGAGGTCGGTCATAATGGTTATTTGAACTGAGAATGCTTCTGCCGATTTGATAATTGCCCGGTCATCTTGAATTCAAGTGCTCGGTTGCCGATTATCAAGTGCTCGGTATCTTCATGTTGTGGTCGGTCTTTTATTGTAAAACGCTCAGGCCCTTACTGCTGGCTTTTTTATGGGTCGGGTCGGTGTTTAGTGATCTCACCCAAGAAAGGAATTATCCTTCTACCCTTGTCGTGCTGTTTTAAATACCATAGTGCCTGAAAACACCATCAACAAAACCTAGATCCATTCCTTAAAATTAAACAAAATCTAGAGTTGATGCAGATGATGACGGATGCAATGATTAGTTGATAAATGATGACTGATGAGGATGTGAGAACTGGGAAGTCAGAACTGAGAGTCTGAGAAGAGAGGGATGATTCAGATGAAGATGACGACTTGATGAGATGAAGATGATGTGATGATTCTGACGGTCGATGGAGCTGTGAGAGAAGATAAGATTAGGGAAATGAGAAGATGAAGATGACGTGTGAAATACTGAAATCGCAAATGAGAAGATAAGATTAGGGAATTTTAGGATTCTTTACATTTTATATTTGCATTTTTTTAAATTAATCGGGTCCCGGGTACTCTGGTCCGGAATCATCCAGACCCGTATAAGACCCAGTTATGTCCGAGTCTTTAAAATAAGGACCCCGGTCCACACACACAAAAAAAAAACTTGAGAATTCAGATCTTTCCAAACCCGAATCCAGATCTTTTTGACACTCATAGTCCAGCCCACTTTATTAGATCTGAAAATTGACTTCATAATTTCTATTAAAAAATCAATTATCTCAGCGCTTTATTAAAACTTATATCACAATTAATAAAAACCCATAATAATATTATAATGAAATATTCTAACAGATATTTCCAATATGCAAAGAACAAGGCTCTACGTAGTCCCAACACCCGACCAATTCTTGTATATTATCATTACCGCTACAGAATCACTTTTTATCTCCTTTCTCAACTTGGACAAAAGTGCTTTGTCGATTGTAAATCTTTAACCATATATACCTAAATGTTGTCAGACTCGTAGCCAACATGCCAATTATCAAAAGCGAGTCGGCTACTGCCTCAGGCTACTAACAGATTATTCCTTTGATCCATATCAATATGATCACAAAAACAGCCGAAAATGAGCAATATAAGCATATGCATATGCAGCAATGATAGAGCTGAAGCATTTCTTCTCTCCATGTTTTAACAGATATTTCAAGGATTCACAGTCGAACAACAGTTTTTATTTTTTTATAATTCTTCATTTTGACATGATATCCTAAAAGTTGCATTTTCCATATTATAACACTCAGATCATTGCAGTTCTGTAGTTTCCCTTGACCCCAAGAAGAGAGGTAAAAGCGACAATGGATACTGATCATCCAATAAATTAATCAACCCTTCAACGAGTACTTCTTCCCCGTAAAAGGCTGGAACTTTGGCTCCTCTTTCTTTTCAGGCTGCTCCTGTTTTTTCTCTTTTCCAGCTTCTGGCTGTACGGAACAAAGAACATGCAACTTAGCAGTTTGTACTAGCATTGTTTTTTAAACCATTAGTTATAGGCTGAGGGATGCAAAGCAATTTGTTTCAGAAAACTGAAGGATGATAAAACTACAGTACCTTTGGTGTTTCCTTGGGACCAAGGCTTGGGTTTGATCCAAACACGAGCTTTCCCTGAGTCTGTCTTGCAGAATTTTGCGTACCAGACCCTGCAGATGGCTGTCCAGTACCATTAGTAGTGGCAGGTTGCTTGTCTTTGGACCCTGCGGATGAAACTGGAGGAGGCTGATATGTCAAGGGTTTCCCATCCAACCGTCTAGCTGCTCCAGTGAAAGGGCTGAATTTTGGTTCAGTCTCAACTGGCGCCTCTTCAGCTACATAACAAAAGAGACTGATCAATTGTAAAGAATGAATAACATATCTTATTGCATTTCTCCACCAATTACGCATAAATTCAAGGAGTTTCCATACTTGCAATAAGTCTCATCACATGATAACTCTTTTCTGACTTTTTCCTAAAAGGTTTATTAAGATCCACGGTCTGCACAAAGTGGTTTTATTTAACTGTAGTAACAACCCTATAGTGAATAAAAACATTCCTTTTGGTATGGGCTTAGACAAATAAAACCCACTTCCTCAAAGAGAACAATTCAAATTCGGAAAAAAGGAAGGTATATAAAAATTATCACCTGGTGCCACTGTCTTACTTGAAGCAGATGCAATAGGTTTTTCAGGTTCTTTGTAATCCAGAGGAGGTGCAAAATCCACCTCACAATCTGTCTCAATGATGCTTATTGCATTTGAAGGTTTTGTCTCTATAATGTCGATGTAATATTTCTTATTGTTGTACGCCACCATGATACTGTCCCCAGTGGTCAAGCAGGAATAATTCCTTAATGTCGTCTCCAAGCTGCATGAGAAAGGATAAATGATACGCAGGATAGCTATCATTCATATAATATAAAGGCATGGGCAGATGTAGAGACATCAAAATTAGGTAAAAAAATTCAGCACCGTACACCAGAGAAACAATATATTAAAAAAAAAAACCAGGAACCAGACTTCAAAGAGCAGAATCAGAAGAAAAAAATAAGGCTTTCACTTCAGGAGTCTCTTCTGTTCCACAGTCATCAAATCAGAGTACCATATATGTCTGACCCTATAGTCTATACAAATAATTGAACATAAAATGCAAGGACTCACATGGCTTTGGGATTAGAAATATCCAAAAAGTCCTTAGTGTGAGGTTGAAGTCTGACATATTTTCCCTTTGGAAGTGTCACATTTTTCACTCGCACTATATCTCCCTCTTGTAAAAGCAGGTTTTCCATCATCTAAATAATAATAATATTTTGAACCAAGATATCAGGAATCAATTGATTCAAAGATGTCTCTGTCAGTTAAAATGAAGTAAAGCATACTCCAAAAGTCCTATGCGAAAACACACTTTTCAACACCTACCCAATATGGCATATAGATCATGCCTTCCTCTGCAATGAACTCAAGAACTCCACAGTGAGAAACTCTCTCAGCAGCAGTATTTCGTAGCTCAAACAACATTGGATAATCAATATGCAAAGATGCTGCAAAATTTATCTAGAATTAGCATTTTAGATCCTAGGTCATGTATTGTGATAAAGGTAGATTGTAATAATAATCAAATCAAAACCCAAATAAACATGCAATAAAATTAACTAACCAAGGCGATCAAGGGCTGAAGGAGGCATTATAACTGAAAAACAGAAATTGGGAAGAGATCAGAAGGATAAATTAGGAAACAAAATACGTCTAAAAACTAAAGAACGTGAGTTGAAAGACTCACTTTTATCACCACTTTCTATTTGTGGCTGCACAATAGTTAAACAAAAGGAAATAAGAATCTTATAAATCAATTACAAGTCTAATAGAATCAATTAGAAACTAATAAAAATTGATTGATGATCCTTGGAACAATCCAAATGAGAATGAAAATAAAAATAAATAAAATAGAAAAGAGGCACTTTTTAATCCAGAATAAGTCCTCTGAGAACATAGAAACGATTCCAAGCGCACATAGTTGTCACCAGACAAACCAGTAAATTCAACAGGCATAAGATGAAAAGGGAATTTCTACCTTTTCAATAAAAGAAGCAGGGTAACATCGGTAACTCTGCTCAAATGATGTCCCATGATATCCATATCCGTCAAAAAACTGCAACATTGATGATGGCAATATTCATGATCTATAGGACATGTCAATGAAAAGCAGAAAATACTCAACTGCATGAAAAATTATTATTCTTTAACTATCCACACAACCACTTTGATCATGTAGAAAACAAGAATTCTAAGTGGGATGCAGCTGCAAAATATGTGCTATTTAGCAGTATTTTGTTTCATCTGTATAAAGTCTCCACATTGAACCCCATTCCATACTCAAGAATGCAGAACGATATCTAAACATTACGTTTTATAGAAAGTGAAAATCAAGACAGTTTGGCTACTCATCCCATCTTATGAGGAATGAAAATAATAAATAAACAACTGAATGAGGAGGCTAGGTACACTGAGGGATTTATAACAGCATAACAACATTAAATGGCTTTAGCTAAAAGAGATTCATAAAACACAGTCAGAAACAATTAAAACTAATATTTTCTTATAAGCATTGACTCGATTGGGGTACAAGGGCTGCAGAATTTGGCGTACAACTCTTCTGTTTGAAGCTCACTAGGAATATTAACCCACAAAATTAGATATTTACAAGTAAAACTCATTGAGCAGAGTGATTTAAATAAGTCAGCAGTTCAAAAACAACTAAAGGAAGGGAAGGGACGTTCAACCATGCAAGGACATAATACGAAAGGACATGATTTCCATGGGAACAAGAATCAACAAAGCTTCATACAACAAAGCTTCATACGACAAAGTAACAAATATATGTGTACCCATACATGTGCACATACAATCTCCAAGTCAATCAACTATGTAATTAGGAAAACAAGCCTGATCATTAAATTGTAACACGTCACACCTACCAACTTATAACAATTACAATAAATTGGCAATCGTAAGCGAGGGCAAAGCATTGTGTTGGCTACACTGGGCAATAGCATGGACTGGTTTTGGGGAACAAAAATATTTTTATATATAACCCATTTTATGAAATAAATTACCTTTAACTCCCTCATAATCTATATAAATATTTAAGAACATAGAATTTATAGTTAATTTATTTATACTCTTATTTCTTAAATGTTACTTTGTAAAAAGACCAAATTGATTTTGTGTTATTCCTTGCACATCTATAAATAAGATATTTGTCATCTACATTCCCTATAATTATTCTCTTAACATTTATTTGGAAAGTAAAAAACTCAGTGTTCTAAAAAACGGCATACACACCGCTTAGGCACTCTAGGGAGTGCCTGGCATCACCGATTTCCAGCAAAACAGTTGTGCTTCATAGAAAAACGTAGATCTACGACAAATGACTGCTCTGATCGACGCGTGGATGGTGCAGTTGTGACGCCCAGCACCTTCTGATCATGACTGACTGGCGTGTGTTGATCGGCAGCCGTTGACCGCTGTTGACCGTCACCGGGATTTGAATATCTAACCTGCCGACGCCGGTTTTTACCCTCTAACCTTAACCCTAACCCTAATTTTACAAAATAAACTCTCTATCTCATAAATTTCAAAAAAACCCCAATTTTACTTACATAAACCCTAATTTCTAATAAACTCCTAATTACTTCAAATATTATTGGTTTCTCAACAAATGGACAATATAGAAACCTTCCCTATCACTTAGCCAACATTTTTCTATGATTAATTTGTCTAAATTTTCCCAAAATTGGGAATCCCCAAATTTACCTAAATTTTGAACTCTCTGCTGGTCGAGGAATTGTCTAGGCCCAGCGTGGACAACATTTAGGCACTAGGTTGTCGTCCGATTAGCGCCTAGCGCGTTTTAAAATATTGAAAAAACTACAATTATGATATACAATGTGGGTACTTATGAAACTTCTAATTCTCAATCTCAAATACTTTTTCCCTAATTTCTATGCAGTTACATATATATCCCATAATTCTAAACTTCGAAAAGAAAAATAGGGCAAGTCATCAATAAATGTTGAATGATTATAATTTCTCTATAAGAGACCACCTAACTAATGTTTTCACATATTCTTGTTTATATAATCATGCACGGTGATGTTAAAAGCACAAGGCGCATTAAAACACAAAGGGTCTTGGAGCCTAGGCACACGCCTCAGGGAGCAAGGCACGGGCTTGATGAATGTGAGGAGCAAGGCACGTGCCTGATGAATGTGAGGAGCAAGGCACATGCCTGATGAATGTGAGGAGCAAGGCACGTCCCTGATGAATGTGAGGAGCAAGGCACGTCCCTGATGAATGTGAGGCGCAAGGCACGACGAAAAACTCTATCTTAGACAAGGTTGTTAAAGGCGAGAGGCGCATCGAGGCGATCAGAGCCAGAAAGCCAGGCGCGAGGCGAGGGGCGAGAGGCGCACGCCTCACAGACACGAGGCGCACGTCTATTAATAATAATTTTAAATTTGTAATATATGCATCATTTACTTGTAAATGTAAAAAAAATAATAAATAAATAGCTATATTTTCATATATAGTCTACTTTATATTAAATCTACTCTGTCAAATTCATAATACTTGACAAAAAATATTTTCACCAATAGGATAACACAAGTCAATCATATGGTGAATAGTTGCATAGATCAAAATCCTTGTGGCCTCAAAGGCATACATATTCATAAAGATTGAAAAGATCAACCATAATCAATAACTAAACCATTAATCATATGGTAAACAAATTGCCAGTACAGCTTTATTTCGGACCTCACTCCTTTACAGATGCCAATATGTCAACAAACGAAAGTTAACAGTGTCATCAAATCCAAGATATTGTGAATAGCATGCCTTAACAACATAACCAGAATGTCACAAACTATTGTTTTAAATAGGGATATCGGACTGAGTTTGCGCGTTTCCAGCAGCCATCGATGACATCTCCAACCATAGGCGCTGGAGCGTGAACAACACGCGCCACCACCTTTGGTCATCATTCGACGAATGCTCTACTCCACCGTGAACAGGCACTCTTGGCCAACCAATCTCCATTGTTAATGCATCGATCTGATGAGCCACCATTGGTCGTAGATTTGAATTTTTCCGAGTTGGACTTGGAATTTAGGGTTTTGGGTCGACTATGTCAGTTCTTCATTTATGGCGCCTGGCGCACCTTCATCAGGAACGCGCCTCGCCGAAGGTCACCTCAGTTAACCCTCCACCAGGTGAGGTAGTCAGCACCTCCGCCTTGGGCGCACCTCACCCGTTCTGGACTCCACTAAATATCTTAAGAATCCAGGGGAATGGAATATTCAGATACTTACGATTAAGCGAACTCCCCTAATGGCCAAGTCTTATTCCCTGTCTTTAATTCTCTCTTTCTATAAACCCAACTGTCCTTTGACATCACTGATCATGCCTCATATTAGATGTAGATTTTTTATTAAAAAAAATAATATGTATATTTTCATTTACTTAATGCAACTTTCCTTCTTCAAAATAACTTCTTCTCATATCTTAATCTTGAGAAATTTCAAGTTAATGAATTATCAAGTAAGGTCAAAAATTCCAACTATGCCCTGAATTGATGGTCATGAAAGTCGCATAGCAGTGCCTAGTTTTACTTGCAAATGCAGAATAAAAATATTCATACTCACAGATATACATTAGCAGGAGCACATCATCATATCTAATACATATTAATCTCAAATTTAGAACAAAAATAATAAGAAACTACTAATCGTGACTATTATCATGAATCAATTGAACTTTATATTTAAACACTATATCAAAAATAAAAATAAAAAAATATACCATTTTTACTGTGAATGAATATTCAAACCAAGATAATAGACCTTTCAGCTTCCTACAAAAAGAAGAAAACACTGACTTAATCTACAAACAAATTTTTATCAAAAAGAAAAAAAATCGCAAAACAAGCTAATTACTTGGAAACTGACAGAAGAAAATTGAAAATATTGCATTAACTTAGATGTTTATAAATTTTATTTACGGAATTTTCTCGGCATAATAAGTTGGATTAAAAAAAGTTAGTGAATAATTGAAATTTAGAACACAAGTAATATGCGTAACCAAGTAAATCGAGACGTGATAAAGAAATAAACTGTAATTTAACGAAATTTATGAGGGTGAATTGTAATTTTACCGAACCAGAGAGACGTACGGAAACTGTGATGTTCTAGAGCTTGATCTGAGATGAATAGAGACGAGAGAAGGTGCCTTGATGGATTGATTGCTTGTTGGGATTGCTTGCGCTAAGATGCGCTCCAAAGAATATTGTTCACGACACGTTGCTGTTCGACACGTGTATTATGATTCCTTGGGCCTTGTGACTTGGGCTTTTGAGTTTAGTTCATTTCTTAAGCCTTACGTTTAGCATATTTAAAAAAAAGTGACATTCCTTAATAGACTTAAATCTTTACCATATCTCACATTATTTAAAGATAATAATCTTATTTTAATATCTTCTTATAAATAAATTATTGGTATATTTGTGTCATTAAACAGAAAAAAAAAATGCTTCAAACAATCAAATCCATAAACTAAAAGTGGATCTACACTAACATGCATAAACCCTAAACTTTGAGAACATGAAAAACCTGATAAAAATGACGAATCTTGCAGTCCAAATCGAGATAAATCTCCATCTTTAAGAACTTATTAGCCCCGTCTATGTGCTCTACGGGTTCTGTGGCTAACATTCTCCCAGGATAACTTGGATTTCTTCTCCAAGTGGCACTCCTTAAAAAGATCTTGAACTAAGAAATGGTGGGCAACTCTCTTGATAAAAAACGAAATTATGAGACTGAAGTGTGTTTTTCTTCTCTAGATCTCAAGAATGAACTACAACCCTCCTTAAATAGACATGGAAGGGTGTCTTAAGGGCACCATTTGGTTTGGGGTGTAACCCTTTCAAGGGTCGTACCCCTACCATGCACCACTTGGGTTTTATGAGCATTCTTACAAATATGAGGACATGTCCCATTGGGGTACCATCCAAGGGACATGTCTCTCCTCCATCCAAACACAATAATTAGAGAATTTTCTACAATCCCCCACAATTCTCTAAATATTCATGCAGACACTAGAGAGAGTTTTCCGTGAACTAAAGCTGCATCGAAATAGATAGCTTTCGCCTTGAACATTTCCTAGTGAATGACAATCGGATTTACTTGGCAAACCAGTGACCCATAGTCTTGAACTGTTCTGCCATTGGTGTAAACCAAGACAATTGCCAACACACAACTTTAATTCGACCATTTCCCGTTCTACGGTTGTGTTCATTTCGGCCCTGAACAACGGTCCTGGATTCATCAAGTACTTTAGGGTAACCCGCCTTTAAAAGTTCCCATGGAAGCGGCCTCACTTCTTACTTGAAATATGTGATCTACTATGAAGAGGTAATCTGCCTTTACCCCCATTAGAACTCATCTCCTAATATAGTGATCATTAAAAGTCTTAGCTTATCCTAACCTTGACAGACAGCACTCTGCGTCATTATCGGAATGGGAAAGAGTACAAAACTCTCCAGTGCTTGTTTTCAATTGCACAAAGTTTATGTTATCCCTTTTGAACCTATATCTTGGGATCTCCAGTCAGTTAGGTTGGGTTTCCACAGTGACAATTCTTAGATTATAGGCTTCAAGCCCATTCCCCTCGATGACTTCTCAACTTGCTCTCGAGGTAAACCTTTAGTTAGTGGATCCGCTAGGTTTTCCTTCGACTTAATATAATCGATCGATATTATGCCACTTGAGAGCAGTTGACGTATGGTATTATGTCTCCGACGTATGTGTCGAGACTTACCATTATACATTGTATTTTGGGCTCTCCCAATAGCCGATTGGCTATCACAATGTATGCTAATCGCTGGCACCGGTTTGGGCCAACTAGGAATATCCTCCAGGAAATTTCCAAGCCATTCTACTTCTTCCGTTGTTTTGTCTAAGACTATGAACTCTGATTCCATAGTACACCGGGCAATACATATTTGCCTCGAGGATTTCCATGACACGGCTGCACTACCAAGTGTGAAAATAAATCCACTCGTAGATTTGGAATCCACTGTATCAGATATCCAATTAGAATCGATGTATCCCTCTAGAATAGCCGGATATCTCGCATAATGCAGCCCATATTTTGAAGTTTCTCTCAGATACCTCAAAACTCTTACTATGGCTTTCCAGTGGTTATGTCTTGGATTACTCGTATATCTGCTAAGCATGTTTACAACTTGAGCGATATCAGGTCGTGTGCAATTCGTGAGATACATCAGACTTTCGATGATTCTCGAATACTCTAATTGCGATACGCTTGAGCCAGTATTCTTTGATAGATGAAGAGTTAGGTCCACATGGGTTCTAGCCACATTTAAATCCCATTTGCTATATTTCTTAAGTATCTTCTCAATATAATGAGTATGAGATAATATATATATGTCTGATGTCCTATAAATCTTTATTCCTAGGATCATATCAAATTTGCTGGATAATACATTTTTAGTAGACTGAATCATTTCATGATTACTACCAATTATCAGCATATCATCTACATAGAGACACACAATGACATATCATTTTTGAGTTGATTTGGTGTACACACACTTATCACACTCATTGGTTTTGAACCCATTGACAACATCTCTTTGTCAAATTTCTCATGCCATTGTTTAGGTGCTTGTTTTAATCCGTACAAGGATTTTACAAGTTTGCACACCTTCTATTCTTGTCCAGGAATATTAAACTCTTCTGGTTGTTCCATGTAAATCTCTTCATCCAATTCACCATTCAAGAATGTCGTCTTTACATCTATTTGATTTATTTCAAGACCAAATATAGCTGCTATGGCTATGAGCATTTTTATCGATGTGATACGAGTCACTGGTGAATATGTGTCAAAGTAATCAAGGCCTTCCTTTTGTCTATAACCTTTTATGACAAGTCTTGCCTTGTACTTATCTATTGATCCATCTATTTTCATCTTCCGTTTGAATATCCATTTGTATCCCAGTGGCTTACAACCTGGAGGAAGATCAACCAACTCCCAAGTATGGTTCTGTAGGATGGAATCAATCTCACTGTTGATAGCCTCTTTCCACAAATGTGCCTCGGAGAAGACATAGCTTCTTTATAGCTTTGAGGCTCATTTTCTAACAAGTATGTCAGAAAATCGGGACCAAACGACTTAGATGTTCTAGCTCTTTTGCTACGTCTAGGTTCGATTGTCTCAACGTTTGCACGTTGAACTGATTATTGGTCAATCTAATCACTGTCTTTGACAATATCAATCATTCTTTTGAGAGACTTTGTTCTTTGTCTTTTTTTACAAGGTAACGTCTCTTCAAAAAATATGGCATTTCTTGACTCAATTATCATACTCGGATTGATGTCAGGAATCTCAAACTCGTGTACCAAGAATCGATACGCACTACTGTTGCGAGCATATCCAATGAATATACAGTCAACAGTTTTGGGTCCTATTCTAACCTTCTTCGGTTTAGGAACCATCACTTTGGCAAGACACCCCCACACTTTTAGGTACTTGTAGGAAGGTATGTGACCTTTCCACAATTAATATGGTGTCTTGTCCAATCTTCTGTGAGGAATCTTGTTTAGAACGTAGTTTGCGGAAAGCAAGGCTTCCCCCACAAGTTTTGGGGTAAACCAGAACTTGTCAACATGACGTTCATCATTTCCTTCAACGTTTGGTTTTTGCGCTCATCAATCCCATTTTGTTGAGGAGAATAAGGAGCAGTGGTTTCGTGAATAATTCCGTGCACAGAACAATATTCACTGAATGGTGAAACATATTCACCACCTCTATCATTCATGATTCTTTTGATTTTCTTGCCAAGTTGATTTTCAACTTCGTTCTTATAGTGTATAAAGCTCTCAATAGCTTCATTTTTGCTCATCAGCAAATACACATAACAAAATCTTGTGATATCATCGATAAAAGTGACAAAGTACATTTTACCGCCTCTTGTTTGCACAATATTCATATCACACACGTCAGTGTGTACAAGTTCTAAAGGCTCAGAACTGCGTTCTATGGAATGAAATGATGTTCTATGCATTTTTGCTTCAACACATGCCTCACACTTATGTTGGCTATCAATTGCAAATTTAGGTATAAGGTCCATGTTAATTAATTTACGTATTGTATCATAATTGACATGTCCTAACCTCTCATGCCATACATTTTATGACTCGATAATATAAGCAGAAGTACTAGCTTTATTAATAGCACGATTGACAGTCATTACATTGAGTTTGAAAAGGCCCTCCTTGAGGTATCCTTTTCCTACATACACATCATTCTTAGTGTAGGCACTGTATTTTTGCATGTAAGTCCCGATGATGAGCCTCGAACGGAGGCACTACCTTTTAAGTTGCGGAAGTCGTGGGAAACGGATGTCGGAAGGGAATGGTAAAGAATTGACATTTTATTGGATTTGGTTCGCTCGCTAAGCTTCGGGTTCACTCGTTCGGTCTCAGTTTTAAAATTTATTATCGGCCTCACCTATCTCTCACTAAACCACCCCTCACGCCCATACACCTCATTCACAAAATAAAACAACAAAGCCAATCCCTTACCCCCACGTGAATAACAAGAATTATAGACTCTCTCTCTCTCACCAAACAATTCCCTCCCAAACACTAAACAACAAAATCACATAGAACCCATGCACTCCACTGCACGTAACAAACACAAAATCCATAAACCCTCCATGCACAACCCATAACCACTCATACCCTATTCATGCTAACCACCATCCATAACCACTCTGCACGCCCATGCTACTACCCATAAACAAAGCCAACATTCTCACCATTGCCACTAATAAAGACGTCCATAAACTCTCTCTAAGGACCAGACACGTGTATAAAACCCTAGCTCACATAACGCCCAAGACCTTCACGCTCAGCTCACGAAACTGCCCCATACACACACAAACCCCTCACTGCCTCACATAAGCCTCATTGACTCAGCCCCTCCATATCCATCCTCTATTCTCGGCAGCAGCAAGCGCAAGCCATCAGCCCTTAAGCGCATGCCATTAGCCTCACACGACATCACCTTTCAGCACCTCTCAAACACACTCAACCAGCTCCAGGCCACTCACGACACAGCCTACCCCTCCTCCTTCACGCCATTCACTGACCAGTAAACCCTAAACATAATCCACGCACAGCCCCCAACTTTGAGCCATGCACGCCAATTAACAGCCCCTTAACTCATCATAATAGCAAACCTTATACACGTCAACTACACTCACACAATGAACGCACAAAGACAACAGCCCTCCACTCACAAATACTGACGCAAGCCCTTGAACCAGCCACTCTCTTCACACTCGGCACTATCAAAAGAAGCCATAAAACACCACGCCTCAAGCCTTGATCCATTGCCTTCAGCCATGTTCATAACCCTGCACGCATTAACCTTCAACGCTTAACCACCTGCCTCACGCTCACATCCATCACGTTAACCACTCCATGCCCACGCCACTTTGCAAATGACAAACTCATTATCATAAACCCATAGACCCATCAACACGTACCTCCCTAAGCCACACTGAATCTGCCCCCCTGCACAACTCAACGCATCATTCAGCCTCCACTGTCACCGAGCCTTCACGTTAATTGCCCCCTTCACGCCTAGAATAATAACAACAGCAAACCTTGCCCTAACAGCCCTTACATCCCTTCTCTTCTCACTGCCAACAAACCGACACAGCCTTCACCAAAACACTGCCGAATATACCCCTTTGCCTTCACAAAATCTGCCCTTAAACCGCCGCACAAATAAGTCTTAGACTGCCACAGCTCACTGCCTGAAACCGCACCTCACCAGCCCTCACACTCGGCCACAACTCACTGAACAACACACCCCAAAGTCACCAAGGCATTCACGCTAAAACAACAACAAATAACCCTCTGACTTGCACCCAACCGCCGACCAAACTTCCCTCACCAACACGCACAAAAACAGCCCCCATGCATACATAAAACAAGCCCAAATAACCCTTGAAACCAAGACAAAAAACTGCCCAAAAATCATCCCGAGACTGGCCCAAAATAGATTGAAAATTACGGTGAAAACAGAGAAAACAGCGAGCGGAAATCGCGAGTAAAAACAGACAAAACAGTAGAAACAGCAGACCAGTGAAAATAGAGAAAACAGTGAACCCATGAAAACAGCGGAAACAGCAGACCAGTGAAAATAGTAAGAACTACAGAAACAGTGGACCAGTAAAAATAGTGGAACGATAACCCTTCCGGCACCGTGAATCGCACTACCGGAAAACGATTAAAAAGGTTAGACCTGAGGGCACCCTTTTATTTATTATCCTTTATTTTTAGTTATTTTATTACTTTATTTCGCATGAGTATTGTGAATTGGTGCATGATGTGATTTCCGGGTGAACGGAATATGTGTTCTCTCTTGTGGTATATCGGATGGAAACCCGGACGTAAATTCCATAGCCGAATCCGAATGGACGGTATTGCGGTTTGCACTCGGGATACAATATCACGTACCACTTGAGAGACACACC
Organism: Zanthoxylum bungeanum; assembly: GCA_019454045.1. Taxonomy (NCBI): domain Eukaryota; kingdom Viridiplantae; phylum Streptophyta; class Magnoliopsida; order Sapindales; family Rutaceae; genus Zanthoxylum; species Zanthoxylum bungeanum. The sequence goes on from SKCR01000039.1 coordinate 117,446, forward strand.
TATTTCGTTTCGTCCAATATTGTGTTTGAGCATGATTTAGTTGTAGTATATTGTTTCTTTATGCATGATTTAGTTACTTTCTTTCGCATTAGGAATTTAATTTATGTTTACGTTTAAGTTGTTATTTATTTTTCGTGTTTGATAATCCAACATGCTCATTGTGTGATATTGTATGTTTGTCGTTGTGATACTTACTTTTAAAGCATGATGACTTAGACATAGGATTTATTTTTATGAATACGAACTAGATTTAGGTTATTCTTGGACATGTATGTTGTGTAGACTTAGTTAAATTATTGCACAAATTTGTTCATTACAAGTGGCATAATTAAGGGATCATTCTGAACCCAACGGTTTGAGGTCTTCCCTTGCGAGGGGTGAGTGCGGCCTTAAATCATTTTCCCGGTTCACACCGGGTGGCGACTCCATTTTATTCTCCGGTTTAGTCCCCCGCGGGCTACTCCGTACTCCCAACCGGGCCGCAAGCCCGGAACAGCGTCGTCCATTTCTGTGTCCTACACTTAGTCATTAAAAACTTGTCAGAAACAAATACAAGCTTAAAACCAGCCTTGCTAAGGAGAGGGCCCGAGACCAAGTTCTTCCGAATATCTGGAACATGCAATACATTATTCAATGCAAGCTCATTTCCTAATGTCATCTTCAGAACCAATGTGCCTTGTCCAACCACTCTAGAGGTAGACGAGTTTCCCATTGTCAGATGATCGCCGCCATCGACATTCTGATACAAGGAAAACATCTTGATATCTGCACATATATGACGAGTAGCCCCAGTGTCTACCAACCATTCTCTCGGATTCCCAACAAAATTGGCTTCAGTTACCACTGCTGATAGGTTCATCTCTGAAATCTCATTAGTCAGCTACTTATCTTCAGTGACATGGGCCTTATTTTTCTTTTTCTTGCCTTTGTCTTGAGACTTTTTATTTCTGCAGTCCTTTGACATATGACCGCTCTTTCCACAGTTGTAGCACTTCCCATTGAACTTCTTGTTCGCTTGGGAAGAACCATTTCCACTGTTCTTTCTCTTCTTGCTACCCTTTACACCCTCAACGATGTTGGCCTTAGACTCCATAGTCTTGTAGCTGGCCTTCTCGGACATCCTGTTGTCTTCCTCGATTATCAATCGAACACTAAGGTCTTCAAAGCTCATCTGCTTCTTCTTATGTTTCAGATACCTCTTGAAGTCCTTCCATGATAGAGGCAACTTTTCAATAATGGTGGCAACCTGAAACGTCTCACAGAGTTTCATACCTTCATCCAGTATTTCATGAATGATCAACTGCAGTTCACCCAACTGAGACATTATTGTTCTTGAATCTACCATCTTGTAGTCCAGGAACCTACTCACGATAAATTTCTTTTGTCCGGCATCCTCGATTTTATATTTATTGTCGAGAGATTCCCAGAGAACCTTCGTAGAAACCATGCCTTGGTACACATTGTACAGGGTATTGTCAAGTCCACCCAAAAGGTAGTTCTTGCACAAGAAGTCGCCAGACGACCATGTCTCTTCCCGCAGTTGCTTGGCTATTTCCGATTCACCCTCCACAGGATCCGGAGGATCTTTGAGGTATTTAGCCAAATGCAAAGTTGTCAGGTAGAACATCATTTTACTCTGCCACTGTTTAAAGTTTGCCCCACCAAACTTCTCTGGCTTTTCTCCATGGGAGACCGGTACTGTGATGTTTCCGCTAGCCATTTGTAACTAGAAAAACCAACAGGGGTCAATTAGTCTACAAAAGACAAATTGCACAACGATCAACAAATGATCTTGTTCAAAGTGATATACTAAGTAACCATTTGTTGTTCTATTGGACGGTGGTTCCAATGAACACAAGTCCTTGAATTTCAACTAAAGATTCTTAAGAAAAGTAAATAAATGAATATTCCCAGAGGACGAGGGGGGTCCGGAGTAACCACTTAAATCCCTGACCACTTAGGCTCTTATCACATTTTTGACAGAATATCTTTTAAACACTTTTCCAATAGGATATCTTAGCAATTCAAACTCAGTATTACACTTTATGATTTACAGTACAATATTCGATATGTGTAGATATATGTGTATGTACAACCAAGATTGGATGGAATTACTTGTGTATGATCACACATTAAATTCTCAACCAATTATACAACACGCAATTAAGTTTCAACTTTATCACTAAGTGTATGCTTGTGATAATTGAACACCCTAATAATAACCTAAATCTATACTACCAAGATTAATTTGATTTAGTATATGAATTACTAAGTTAATATTAGATTAATCTAAGTCTTTGCAGTTTATTAACAATTCCATGACAGATTCGTTAGTGTCGCGTTCGTATCTACGTTCGAACGAGACTGTCCAATGTGTGTACGTTCGTATTGTGTTCGAGAACGCGTTCGAACGAAGTGTTCCAGAGAGTTCACGTTCGTATAGCGTTCGAGAACGCGTTTGAACAGAATAATTCCAGAGAGTTTGCGTTCAAGTTGCGTTTAGGACGCGTGCGAACGAACTTAGTCAGAAGGTATGCGTTCGATTTGCGTTTGAATACATGTTCAAACGTTCTTAGGCAGAAGGCTTGCGTTCGAGTTGTGTTTGAAGACGCTTTCTAACGTTCTTACGAATTTTCAGATTTTTTCTTTCGCATTAATCGGGCGTTCGAACGCCCTACTTATTTTTCATGCACATACAGTATTTTCCCAGAAAATTTTCTAACCTAGCATGTGATTTACTATCTAACAACACAAAAGTGATAAGTTCTTAAGATTGTTGGTATATTTGTGTCATTAAACAGAAAACAAACATGCTTTAAACAATCAAATCCAGAAACTAAAAGTGGATATACACTAACATGCATAAACTCTAAACTTTGAGAATATGAAAAACCTGATAAAAATGACGAATCTTGCAGTCCAAGTCGAGATAAATCTATGTCGTTAAGAACTTATTAGCCCCGTCTCGGTGCTCTACGGGTTTTGTGGCTAACGTTCTCCCATGATAACTTGGATTCCTCTTCTCTAAGGGGCACTCCTTAAGAAGATCTTGAACTAAGAAATGGTGGACGACTCTCTTTGATAAAAAAACGAAATTATGAGACTCTAATGTGTTTTTCTTCTCTAGATCTCAAGAATGAACTACAACCCTCCTTAAATAGACATGGAAGGGTGTCTTAAGGGCACCATTTGGTTTGGGATGTAACCCTTTCAAGGGTTATACCCCTACCATGCACCACTTGGGTTTTATGAGCATTCTTACAAATATGAGGACATGTCCCATTAGGATACCATCCAAATGACATGTCTCTCCTCCATCCAAACACAATAATTAGAGAATTTTCTACATAAATAGCAATTATTATAACTTTATTCATTCACAAAGAATAAAATCTATAATTTTTATTCTCTCTTTTATAACACGTGAATCGTCGACTTGCCGTAATTCTTATTCAAATTCAACAAGGCCCGAAGCCTTTGTTTTGCCACTTGGATTTGATGATAATGATTTTGTTTAAAACCAAATAAGGGAATCTTCATCAACTTCAACCTGATGGTATGCATGTGGCTCATCATAATCATCATCTGCCTGTTGAATCTTCGTGATTTGTGAATGAATTTGATGATTATCATCATTACGCCCCCAAAATATTGTGGTTCAATAGTGTCTTTGAATCCAAATTCTTTTTAATTTTAATATTACAACCTGAAATTTTAAAGTATAAATAAATAAGAATCTAAAATTCTAATTTCGATTTTAAAATTAGAACCGGTAGAGTTCTAATTCACTATGTTATGTTTTTATTGTTATTAATTTAATATCTTAATTGTTTTTATTAGTATATTTTGTTATTAACATTAAGTTGGGCCCTCCAATTTAGAAAATGAGTTTATTTTTCATGATTATGACAAGATATAAGAGATAAATTAGAACCTGAATTTCTAAACTCATTAATAATCTTTAAATTAAAATTTGAAGTTCTAAATTTACAAAATAATTATAGAATCTAAAATTCTAAATTTACGTTACAATTAAAGAACCCAAGATTTTAACCTGGAACAATCCGAAATTCTTTATTTAAACTATTACGAGTTTTTCAGGGATAAATGATAAAAAATTTCAAGATTACTACTGGAAATTTCTGGAAGAAAAGTTATGGGATTAATAAAATTGCACGAAGCTGGTGAAATTAAAATTTTGGTGGCCTGAATAGAATATTTCTGAACTTTAGTGGACAATGGGCTATGGACATGTGCTTGAAGGGCCTAAGATGTTACATGATAATGGAACAAACTAATAAGCACATTAAAGCATGATTTTGACCAAAATTAAGTGCAAATTAAATTAAAAATTTTACCGCCAATTGCCGACTAACATGTTCCATCATTTCACTGCTTGCATTGACGTGAGAATAAGGAAGAAAATAATCTTGCTGGATTCAAGGCAATGAGACAGAACATTAAAGAGTTAATACAAGTTAGGAAGTGTGGATTTGAGCAAGAATTAAGTGTTTTATATCCAATTTTTATAATTTAAGTTTAGCTGTGGTGATGAAATATGTTGTTGTGATTATTATGGAGTTGAGTTTGGGTGAGAAATGATTAGGAAAATGATGAGGTTGTGTTGTGAATAATTAATAAAACCCTAGATATCATATAAATCAATGAATTATTTTTTGGTGTATTGGTGATGATATAAATAAGAAGTTGGTGTGATAGATGTAGTTGATGATGAATTTGATGGTTGTTTTTCGTTTCAAGAGTAATTTGGGAAAAATCACTTATCGAACAAACTTCCTCCAATTAGTGAATTTGTTTGGTTTGTTGGGAACAAAATGTAAACTTAGCAGGTAGAAAGAAAACACACAGATAAACAAATAATTTAACGTGGTTCGGTGGAATGAATCTAACCTACGTCCACAGGCACAAAGGAAAATGAAGCTTTTATTACTGGCTCGGGTTTGATCGGCCTCTTTTCTTTATTTAGCTCGATATTATTTTCTCTCTATTACAAGTTACAAGTGCTAGTGAATAAAATTGAGCAACATTTTACAATGAACTCTCAACCTCTTTATATACTAAGTCGAATTAAACTGTTACGCCAACTTCGCGTCAGCCAAGTTGCTAAATAATTATTGCATACGCACTCTTCCCCAATTACCCTATGGATAATAGTGCAGCCGCCTGACACCTCTACGACCTCCTGACAGAGCTACTCTTTGCCACTCTAATCTCATTAAACCACATTACTTTAGGTAACTGCTACACGCTACGCCACAGTGCCAGCCTGTATTCTAACCACTCCCATGCAATAACGTGTGGCAGTCAATAAACTTGCAGTCCTGCTCCGTCCCATCAGACCTTTTGGAAGATACAAGTTCCCATGTAGGGCTTACGTCATCCAAACTTGAACATAACGCCATTATCCCGACCTGCCTCATCGGGTAGGCAAACTGAAACTATTGATGCTCTGTTCTGTTGAATCACAAGGTCGGGTCATGCATCAGATGAACATCTTTCTCTGAACATTTTCCACCTCGGGTCGGGCTTCAAGCGCAAACTAACTCTGACCTTCTTATCGGGTCGGATGCCTATGTCTCTTGGGTATGGGCCAATTATTCGGGAAGTGAAAATCTCTTCTATACCTTCTTCAAACTTATGCTTTTCTCGGGTCAGGAAATCACCATCAATATTTGTCCCCCAGTTCTCGGTATCATCGAGTCTGCGAGTTGGTGCCGGGAACTATAATGGTATGGTGCCCCTTTTACGTTGGTGTTCAGCCCTAATTAAGTCTATAATTTGAAAGTCCCCCCACCTCAGAACGGGTTCCCCTAGCACAAGCCTTGGTGCTCCCAGTGAAGATTCACATTGGGCCCATAATCCAAATCTAACACCTCTACTTCTGATCCATAGCTTGACTATCTCTTCCACCAGGCCCTCTCTGACCAAAAATGTTGACCTGAACTAACTCAAGTCAGTTTATCCATTGGCTTCTCCGCTTAAAAAGGCTTATCTTATGTCACCTTAGGCTGATGTACGCTCTCGACATACTATGATCCGGGAAGTGAATGATATGTAAACGAAGATAATGAGGCCTCAGTAGGACGTAATCCGAAATCGAGTCGGTGCAACAACTTACCACAATGGGATGTATCCTCCTTGTGCCACCAACACTTAGCCATGGGGGAAAAACTCCAACCCCATGCCAACAAACATAATAAGGCCTCAGTGGGACGTAACTCGACCTCGAGCCGATGCAAAAACTTGGCCACAAGAGAATGTACCCTAATTGTGCCACCAACACTTGGCCATGGGGGAAAACTCAAACCCCATGCCAATAAGCATAATAAGGTCTCGGTGAGACATAATCCAAACCCGAGCCAATCTGACAAAGAGAGGCATTGAGGGAAAGATTCCGACCAAAATCTATCTAAGTCACGTAGCCGCAAGGGAATGATCCCTCCTTGCACCAACACACAATAATAGGACCTCGACGAGACGTAACCTAGCCCCGAGCCATCAGGCAAACTGGCCACAAGGGAATGCACCCTCCTTGTGACACCAATATGGCCTCGATAGAACGAATGCAGCCTCGAGCCATCAAACAACTATGGCCTATGCGGAACGAATGCAGCCACGAGCCATCAGACAAACTGACTATAAAAGAATGTATCATTCTTGCACCATCAGCATGGCCTCGGCGGAATGAATGTACCCCCGAGCCATCAAAATTTTTTCCAAGATTTAACCGCGATGGAAGATTTCAACCTCCAGAAATCACTATGGAGACTAAAAATGGCCTCCCACTTCAAGTCGTCCATCAAAAATAAAACTAAATAAAAAAAACAAGACAAAACAAAATGAAGGTGATATATCACATACCCTGTGCAGACCCAAAAGAAACAACAATGGAGCTTGAGACAACGTCCTGCCCCATGATACCCAAAATAATAATTTTGAACCTTGCAGTTTAACATCCCGAAGAATCGAGCTACAGATCAAGGGGTGGCCAACGCCATTAGACTCTCCCCATGCTCATACGGATCCGAAATGGGATGGCCAATGCCACATGGGCATTCTCCCTCCCCGTGCTAGGCATATCCGGAGGCTACAAATGTCACAGGGGCCCGTGGACCTTCATCGTGCTATGTACCTCTAAGATTGGGCGGCAAAATCCACGGAGGCCCATGAGCCTTCCTCGTGCTATGCAAACCCAGAGGTACCGTAGTACCGAAACCATTAACCACCCAAACGTGCTATGATTACCTTGAGGCACCAAACGCACGCCGACTCATTCACCGAGTGTGTTATGGATACCCGAGGCTCCAAACGCCACGCAGGTCCTTACGCTTAAGTTCCTCAAATGTGCAAGTCATTGAGTAGTGATGTTCCGCCCCGAAGGTTTGATAATGATACTAGGGATTGGTGTGTCGCAGGGGGTTTGCGCTTTCTTCACATGTCTTTCACCCTTTCATGTATCCCGACCATGAGTATCTCACAAGAATATTAAACATGCATTTCCCATCCAAATAATAAACAAGAAAAACGAACGAGTTTTTATTTAAAAGGCAAAGTATTATTAATATTCGAGGGATCTACTACCCTTCTTACAACTCTTTGAGGGTCATTCTAAGAGAGACTTTATTGGAAGTTCCTCCATCACATTTCTGGGCAATCCTTAGTAATGCCTTTCCGACCCGATCTCTTCCTGAACAATTCTTGATAACGTTCTTCTGAACTGAGCTCTTCCCGAACAATTCTTGACAAGTGCAGCTTACGAGTTTGATCGGAGGCTTCCTACTTGTATCTTCTTGTGACCACTTTCTTCAAGTGTATGTGACTGTGCCTCGGCTTTGCGAGAGAGTGGAAGAAGTCATCTTCATGACTTTAGACCACCAACCTTATAGTTGATTACTTCTCCTCCTATTCCCACTTGTGGATTGTGGGAACACACAGCTACCTGGGCGACGCGATGCTGTTCCTAGGCTCGCGGCCTAGTTGGGAGTACGGAGTAGCCACGAGGGACTAAACCGGAGAGTAATGGAGTCGCCACCCAGTGTGAACCGGGAAAATGAGATTTAAGGCCGCACTCACCCCTCGCAAAGGAAGACCTCAAACCGTTGGGTTCGGAATGGTCCCTTACTTATGTCACTTGTAATAAAAGGATTTATGTAATAATTTAACCAGGCTTAAATAACATTTATTTCCAAAAATATTATGCTTCTAAATTCATATGCATACATCAACAAGTTCATCACAACATGCAACATCACATGGCAATCTCATGAACATATTTCAATCCTATGATATGGAAAACTAAGAAAAACCTAATCATGCTTGAGTACTATCTCATGAACCTATTAACCAAATAACATGCTAACAGCCTAATCATGCTTGAATACAATCCCAAGAACACATAGAATGGATAAATGCAGGAATACAAATAATACGGTTGGCTATATAACACAAGAAAGATCAACCAAGAGGCAATTATGCATGAATATGATAAGACAGACTCAGTTCAGTGTGTGCGCGTTCGTGTAGCGTTCGTAAACGCGTTCGAACGGTAAACAGAAGGTTCGCGTTCGTATGGCGTTTGATAGCGCGTTCGAACGGAAATGAGACAGAATGCTCGCGTTCGTATATCATTTGATAACGCGTTCGAACGGAAATGAAACAGAATGCTCGCGTTCGTATGGCGTTTGATAACGCGTTCGAACGGAAATGAAACAGAATGCTCGCGTTCGTATGGCGTTCGTGAACGCGTTCGAACGGAAATGAGACCTGATGCATGATAAGGCAAAAATGCATGCGCGTTCGAGTTGCGTTCGTAAACGCGTTCGAACGGGAACAGACCTGATGCATGAAATGGGACGCAATATATAACCACAAGATAAAGGGGGCGTGACGAAGTACTGCCGTAAAGGTGGCCTTTTGGGGGCTCTTGATCTCTCAAAGAGAGGACCTTTAGACCAACATACTAAGCCCATGCACGTCATATCACATCATGCATACAAACATAAAGACAATCATATTCAACTAAGTATGTCCGATTGAACGTGTCTTGCATCCAACCGAACACACATCAACCGGCGCGGCAAAGCATCGTGGTAAAGGGATTTAACCCCTCCCCATAGGGGATCTTTCATTCCACTTACTAAGCCCATGCACTCGATTATATCATACACAAATAAACGACATACAGAATTTAAATAACAAGAAATAGATAAACCAGAGCAACACAAAACAAGAGAAGGTGCCGTTTACTCAAGTGATACGTGGAGTTTTATCCCAAGTACAGACCGCACTACCGTCCATTCGGATTCGGCTACGGAATTTACGTCTGGGTTTCCATCCTATATACCACAAGAGACGATACTCTTCCATTTCATTCAAGCCACAACATGCATCCATAAACGACTCTCATGCGAATAAAATTCAATAATAAAAGAAACGAATATGAACTAATGAAAAAGTGCCCTCAGGTCTAACCTTTTAAGTCGTCTCTCGGACTCGCGTTTCACGAAGTTCGGAAGGGGTAAAGCTCCGCAACTCTTCCGGTTCACTAGTTCACTGCTCTCGTTCGTTGTCTTACTATTTTGGGTCGTCGTCCTCCGTCTTTTGCTGCTGTTTTGACTCCGATTCGCTGTCGCTGCTACTGTTTTGCTACTGTATTTTAGTTACTGTTTTGGGATGTTTTGGCTACTGTTTTTGGTAATTTAGGGGACTGTTTTGGTGTGTGTTTAGGGCTGCCGTTTGGGACTGATTTCAGGGGTAGTTTCGGTGCTGTTAGGGGCTGATTTCAAGGGTTAGGGGGTGCTGTGTGTTGTTCTTGTTAAGTTGGTGAGGGAATGGTTGTTGTGTGTGTTGTTTGTGTTTTGTATGTGAGCTAGGGGAAAAGGGTTGGAGATTCTTTTCTTCTCTTTTCTGTAATGGGCGTGAACTCTAGAGAGTGGAGAGAGGAGGCGTTTTTGTGTGAATGAGCTAGCTAGCCTTGAGAAGGTTGGTGAATGGTTCTTTTATAGGCAAAGGGTTAGGCTTGACAAGGAAAGGGATTTGTGTATTTAAAAAGGGATATGATTTGGTGTTGGACAAGGAAAGCAAGGGATTTGATTGGCTTGGATTAGGCATGTTGAATATTTGATTGGCTTGGATTAGGCATTTAGTTTGTTGATTGATTTTAATTAGGCATGCAATTTCTTTAATTTATGTAAGTATTTATTTAATTTGGTATGTGATTTTTAGATTTGTTTTAATTTCACCATGTGTTAAATATGTGTTTTAAGTGGGCTTGGGCGTGTGGGCCAAGGTTTGGGCGAATTGGGCTTAATGTGAGGCTAGCAGCAAAACCAGAATTACCGACACCGTTCGAACGCTTACTCGAACGTAGCACGAACGCCCGCAATCTGTTTGACGTTCGAACGTATACACGAACGTAGCACCGACGAAAACAGTGAACCTTGTTTATTCTGAATTCCCCTTCCGATGTCCGTTTTCCGTGACCTCCGTGACTTAAAAGGTAGTGTCTCCAAAATGAGACTCATCATAGGGACTTATGTGTAAAAATGAAGTGCCTACAGTCGCCCCCACTTTGATGGGACTTGTGTAATGTGCAACAGTGACAATCCTATCAAAGTTATGCAATGCATTTTCACTTACCTGGCTAGCCAACTGCCACTTGACTTTCCACGTGTTTGAGTTGATTTGGGTGGTGAGGTGTTGCGACCCCTGGTTCATTCCCGAACCGTGTTGTGATGTGGTCCATTCCCGAACCGTTACTGTAAGTGGTCCATTCTCGAACCGTTACTGTGAGTTGGTCCATTCCCGAACCGTTACTGTGAGGTGTTCATTCCCGAACTGTTACTGTGAGGTGTCCATTCCCGAACTGTTACCGTGAGGTGTCCATTCCCGAACCGTTACTGTGAGAACCGTTACTGTGAGTTGGTCCATCCCGAACCGTTACTGTGAGGTGTTCATTCCCGAACTGTTACTGTGAGATGTCCATTCCCGAACTGTTACTGTAAGGTGGTCCATTCCCGAACCGTTACTGTGAGTTGGTCCATTCCCGAACCGTTACTGTGAGGTGTTCATTCCCGAACTGTTACTGTGAGTTGGTCCATTCCCGAACCTTTACTGTGAGGTGTTCATTCTCGAACTATGCTTCCATTCTTGGAGTGTCATTCCCGGCTTGTTCATTCCTGAACTGTATTTCCATTATTGGAGTGCCATTCTCGGCGTGCTCATTCTCGAGCTGTCCATTCCCGGACTATATCTCCATTCTCGGAGTGCCATTCTTGGCGTGCTCATTCTCGAGCTGTCCATTCCCGGACTATATCTCCATTCTCGGAGTGCCATTCTCGGCGGAACTGATCTGATGTGATGCGGGCCTCGCCCCCAGAATGCCATACCCGGCAATGCTGATACTGAAGTGGGCCTTGGCCCCAGAATGCCATACCCGGCAATGCTGATAATGAAGTGGGCCTCGGCCCCAATTGCTACCGATATGGGCCTCTCTCCCAGACTGATACTGCTAACATGGGCCTCACCCATGTGATTCATTCCTGAAGACTGCGTACATTGTACTGTTACTGCTTCTGTTTGGCTTGTCTTTGCCACTTTTCTTTTTCTTCTTCAAAACCTGTGAATACAAAACAGAACAAACACGAAAGGATGCAAAATGTGTTACGTGTATGCATGTATGAATGTTCTTATCCCGTCGGGTTAGGTCTTCCGTCAATTCCCTTGATGACTGCTTAGTCTTCTTTTCCTCAGGCAGACCACTGCTTCAATCTGTCTATGTTGATCGGCTCAGTGAACTAATTCCCTCCAAAGTCTGATAGTTTCACTGCTCCATTTCCCAATTTCTGAATGTCTATCTTATCTTTTCAGTTTGCTTATTTCGACGGTTCCCCGTGTTCATCACTGGATTCCATAGTACCAAGGTTGAATACTTTTCTCAGACATACTCATATTGCAGAAGAGTTTCAGCCAAAATGAACGTCTTTATTATTGTTGAGGAAAATAGTTCGAAAAAAGTAACAAAATCAATGTCATTTTAAAAAACTGGATCAAATAGACTAGGAGGCACATCTCCATCATCCGCAGCACTGCCTTCTTCCTCGGCCTATGGTTCTTCACTGTCATCCATGTAAGAAGCTTGGTGGTTGAGGGTTTCTTTTCATGGGTTGGGTATTTTATGGGAATCTATGAGATCTTGAATTTCATGCCTGAGGCGGGTGCAGTTGTCGGTGTCATGGCCATGTAGCTGGTGGAAGTGACAATAAAGGTTCACATTTATGTGTGGTGGTGGGGGGTGCGGAAGTGACTTGCCTTCTAAGGGTTTCAAGATTCCTTGTCCCTGTAACTTTTCAAATACCTCCGACAAAGGTCTACCAAGGTTGGAGAATTGCCTGTTTCTGATGGCAGCGACTTCAGCCGCAGCGGGCTTGGCCTCAGAATGCCCCCCAAAAGTCCTCCTATTCTGGCCATAGATCTTTCTGTTCTCAGCTTCTTCTTCTTCTATATCCATGACAGTTTCCCTCAACTGTCGAAAATCAGAAATCATCGAAGTCATCCTCCTCAGCTTACTATAAATAGAGGGCTTAGTACCCTTGATGATCATTTTGATTTGGTCCTTCTCTGAGGGCCGAGTCTGCATTTTCAAAAGCTGGCTTCTCCAGCGATCTACATACTCCTTGAAGCTTTCTTCCGGCTTCTGCTTAGTGTTCTCCAAATCTCGGAGTGACAAGTCAATCTCTAAGTCTGTAACATACTGCTTCAGAAAAGCATGAGCTAGTTCCCTCCAATCTTCCTTAACCTTCTTCTCAAGGCTATGATACCAAACCACAGGTGCCCCCTCGAGTGACATCCCAAACATCTTTTAGGCTTGGCACTGTGATAGGCCCACTGAACTCATGACTGAGACATATTGCTGTAGGTGGACTCTCGGGTCTTCATTCCCATTAAACTTGGCCATGTCGGGTATTTTAAACTGAGCTGGCAGCTGTTCTCCGAAGGTCATTGCCTCATAATCTAACAACTCTTCATGTTTACCCCTCATTTTGCGGGTAACTGTTTCAACCTGATCCCGAAGCTTCTGAAATTCTGCTTGAGACCCAATCACTTTGCCTGTTGCATACTCTGCCATGTCATCATCAAAAGTGGGGATATCATCCCTCAACCCATTCGGCGGCTCCTCGCGCCTCACATTCTCAGAATTTCCCCCAGCACGGGGCACAACCATATTTGTCATGGCAGTGGTCAAGGCTTGCAACTGTTCAGTGACCTTGGCGAGACCGTTTTCCAACTGATCCATACGGGATACCCCAATATCTGATCCACTCATGTCTGTTCCCAGTATTTTGGTGAGTCTTCCATTTTCCCTAACCCAACGGGAATCTATTATGGCTTTAAGAACACAAGGGTTAGCATGATGTATGTATGCATGGGGTGTATGAGATGCATGTAACGTATATAACACATTGAATCAACTAAAATCTTCAAACAAATCAGCTCATTATCATTTTAGAAGCTTCTGGGCTAATTGTCATAGGAGTGAACCCGTCCCAGTTTAAATGGCCCAACGAGTTCACATCTCATGGTAAGGAGCCCAACTAAATCCAAATGGCAATGTTCTGAACACAAGCACAAAGTGGCTTATCAACAATTAGAAGCCTTTGGCCCAATTGTCATAAAATGCGTTCTTGTCCCAGTTTAAGTGGCCCAACAAGCCCATATCTCATGACAAATGGTCCAAATGGATCCAAACGATGATGTTTCCAAACACAAGCATAAAAGAAAGATTATGCAAACATAGAGTAATAATTTCTACAGAATGGCCCATCAACATTTCAGAAGCTTTGGCCCAATGGTCATAAGGTACGAACTCGCCCCAGTTTAAATGGCCCAGCAAGTCCGCATTTCTGACAATGGTCCAACTGCATCCAAATGAGGATGGTCCACGAGCTCAAACTCAAGGAAATAATTATTACTTTAACCATACAACCCCGGTCTATGAGTGGGTTCGCGATAGTGTAGACAAAGGCTCTCACCGGCGAAGGATGGCCCACAACTAGGTCTCCCCACTCAAGGGTTCGAGCGACCAAGTGAGCGCACCCTTTTTTATACACTAAGGTACGTGCCAATGAGCTATGGTGTGTGATGGACTGTCAAATGGATTTCCCGTTGTAGATTCCCCAGAGGGAAGGTGGAGCGAGGCTCACTTAAATACCCAAGCCTCTTAGGCTCTTATCGCTTGGTGTCAGGAATAAACAACGAGTCCTCCAAATTAGTCCATCACAAAAGGCTACGAGTAAATGGCTATCTAGGTGCCTTCACAGCTTTTCCTTCTAGAAAGGTAGTGAGTGAAGGAAGACACCAAACCATTACCTAGCCTTAAAATGCCTTTGATTAAACCCTCATTTTATCCACTATAGACACGGTCAATTAAAACATAAATCCAAACATTACAAGACAATATTTCGGGGCCGATTCTCTATCCCCAGTGGAGTCGCCAGACTGTGGGAACACACAGCTACCTGGGCGACGCGATGCTATTCCTAGGCTCGCGGCCTAGTCGGGAGTACGGAGTAGCCACGAGGGACTAAACCGGAGAGTAATGGATTCGCCACCCAGTGTGAACCGGGAAAATGAGATTTAAGGCCGCACTCACCCCTCGCAAGGGAGACCTCAAACCGTTGGGTTCGGAATGATCCCTTACTTATGTCACTTGTAATAAAAGGATTTATGTAATAATTTAACCAGGCTTAAATAACATTTATTTCCAAAAATATTATGCTTCTAAATTCATATGCATACATCAACAAGTTCATCACAACATGCAACATCACATGGAAATCTCATGAACATATTTCAATCCTATGATATGGAAAACTAAGAACAACCTAATCATGCTTGAGTACTATCTCATGAACCTATTAACCAAATAACATGCTAACAGCCTAATCATGCTTGAATACAATCCCAAGAACACATATAATGGATAAATGCAGGAATACAAATAATACGGTTGGCTATATAACACAAGAAAGATCAACCAAGAGGCAATTATGCATGAATATGATAAGACAGACTCAGTTCAGTGTGTGCACGTTCGTGTAGCGTTCGTAAACGCGTTCGAACGGTAAACGGAAGGTTCGCGTTCGTATGGCGTTTGATAACGCGTTCGAACGGAAATGAGACAGAATGCTCGCGTTTATATAGCATTGGATAACGCGTTCGAACGGAAATGAAACAGAATGCTCGTGTTCGTATGGCGTTTGATAACGCGTTCGAACGGAAATGAAACAGAATGCTCGCGTTCGTATGGCGTTCGTGAACGCGTTCGAACGGAAATGAGACCTGATGCATGATAAGGCAAAAATGCATGCGCGTTCGAGTTGCGTTCGTAAACGCGTTCGAACGGGAACAGACCTGATGCATGAAATGGGACGTAATACATAAACCACAAGATAAAGGGGGCGCGACGAAGTACTGCCGTAAATGTGGCCTTTTGGGGGCTCTTGATCTCTCAAAGAGAGGACCTTTAGACCAACATACTAAGCCCATGCGCGTCATATCACATCATGCATACAAACATAAAGACAATCATATTCAACTAAGTATGTCCGATTGAACGTGTCTTGCATCCAACCGAACACACATCAACCGGCGCGGCAAAGCATCGTGGTAAAGGGATTTAACCCCTCCCCATAGGGGATCTTTCATTCCACTTACTAAGACCATGCACTCGATTATATCATACACAAATAAACGACATACAGAATTTAAATAACAAGAAATAGATAAACCAGAGCAACACAAAACAAGAGAATGTGCCGTTTACTCAAGTGATACGTGGAGTTGTATCCCAAGTACAGACCGCACTACCGTCCATTCGGATTCGGCTACGGAATTTACGTCTGGGTTTCCATCCTATATACCACAAGAGACGACACTCTTCCATTTCATTCAAGCCACAACATGCATCCATAAACGACTCTCATGCGAATAAAATTCAATAATAAAAGAAACGAATATGAACTAATGAAAAAGTGCCATCAGGTCTAACCTTTTAAGTCGTCTCTCAGACTCGCGTTTCACGAAGTTCGGAAGGGCTAAAGCTCCGCAACTCTTCTGGTTCACTGGTTCACTGCTCTCGTTCGTTGTCTTACTATTTTGGGTCATCGTCCTCCATCTTTTGCTGCTGTTTTGACTCTGATTCGCTGTCGCTGCTACTGTTTTGCTGATGTATTTTAGTTACTGTTTTTGGGATGTTTTGGCTACTGTTTTTGGTAATTTAGGGGACTGTTTTGGTGTGTGTTTAGGGCTGCTGTTTGGGACTGATTTCAGGGGTAGTTTCAGTGCTGTCAGGGGCTGATTTCAAGGGTTAGGGGGTGCTGTGTGTTGTTCTTGTTAAGTTGGTGAGGGAAGGGTTGTTGTGTGTGTTGTTTGTGTTTTGTATGTGAGCTAGGGGAAAGGGTTGGAGATTCTTTTCTTCTCTTTTCTGTAATGGGCGTGAACTCTAGAGAGTGGAGAGAGGAGGCTTTTTGTGTGAATGAGCTAGCTAGCCTTGAGAAGGTTGGTGAAGGGTTCTTTTTATAGGCAAGGGTTAGGCTTGACAAGGAAAGGGATTTGTGTATTTAAAAAGGGATATGATTTGGTGTTGGACAAGGAAAGCAAGTGATTTGATTGGCTTGGATTAGGCATGTTGAATATTTGATTGGCTTGGATTAGGCATTTAGTTTGTTGATTGATTTTAATTAGGCATGCAATTTCTTTAATTTGTGTAAGTATTTTATTTAATTTGGTATGTGATTTTTAGATTTGTTTTAATTTCACCATGTGTTAAATATGTGTTTTAGGTGGGCTTGGGCGTGTGGGCCAAGGTTTGGGCGAATTGGGCTTAATGTGAGGCTAGCAGCAAAACCAGAATTACCGACACCGTTCGAACGTTTACTCGTGTTGGTTTCTATTAAGGTCCCGGATCGATTATAAGCATGAAAAACATTGCGAATACATATCGACGAAGTTGCGGAATACTCACATCGATCGGTTGAGAGACGCGGCAAGCAACAAAACTTGAAAAACCTCACTGCATTGGGCGTGAACTGCAGTGAATTTGCTCACTATTTTGGGCGTGAAAATGGTCCTTCCGCAAGCTCCAAGCTTCGTCGAACGGATCCCGCCTCATGGGTGGACTTCCCTAACACCTTCGCAACTCTCGTAAGTGTGCTAGCACTTGAGTTTTTGCCACAAAAACTCACTCATTGCTCCCCTATTGCTCACGGCAGTGAGCTGAATTGGAAGAAGAAAGAGAGCCCTCTTGGGCGTGAGAAAGAGAGAAGAAATGGTGGAGAGAAAATGTGTAATTAGTTAGTAAAAGATTTTCTAAAAACCTTTATATATTTTCCAAGAAAATATATTAAACAATTACCAAATAATATATAAAATAATTAAAGGTAAATGTCTCACCAACTTACACTATTTCACCTAAAACCATCAACTATTCATTTCACTTTATCAAAGTGACATGTAGTCATTCAATCAATCACATCACTCAAAGTAACATTTGATTTGACGCTTGAATGTGACGAATGATTTGACGCTTGATGTGACTTGCGTCGCCGCACTCGAATTCGAAATACGAATGCGCTCGCAATCACACTCGGGCTCGATTTCGCTAATTCCTAATTAGCGAATTTTCCGTTGCGTCGTAATTAAATGATTACGCCTAGCGAATTCACTATTCACATCGCTAACGAATTAATTCTAAATTAATTCGTTCGCCCGAATTAAAATCCAATTTTAATTCCGCATCGAAATCTAATTTCGTTTAATATATCGAATATATTAATTTACCGATTAATTCCAAATTAATCATTCTCTCTCTTTAGACGATGTTTTATCCTAGATAAAATATCTCCGTAATTAATCCTAGATTAATTTTCTCTCTCTTCTATATAATCCCAGATTATTATTAATGAGTGCGAGTTATGCGTCATCGGTGTATTATCGGGAAGCGACCCATGAGATCCCCGGATAATTCGGCAGTAAATATGGTCGTCGGAGTATCCGAATCACGTACGTACCAAATACTACGTTCTACCGATTTACAAGACAAGATCGGCTTCTAGCAAAGCACGAAGTCTATCCAATTCTCCGGTCATATTCATCTAATGAATATTTAAGATCTATATCAGGCGTAGTATACCAAGTATCGTGTATATCGGCCCAG